>PVJX010002677.1:0-123470 GCA_004027295.1 Dolichotis patagonum
GCGGGCCGAGAGGTGGGTCCCGGGGCGGGTCGCTGCTCCCCGAGGCCGGGCGGGGACACGCGCGCTGCCCCCGCCCTGCTCCCCGTGGTCCACACCCCCTTCGGGCTCCGGGCCGCTGGGCTGCAGGGCGCGGGGTGCGCGCGAGCAGGCGCTGCGGCCGCTGTCGGCCGGGGTTCGGGGCCGGGAGCGGGAGCCCGGGGCGCCGCGTCCCGCCCGCCTCCCTGGGGCCGCCCTCACCTGCGCCCGTGGGTCCGCTCGCCTTCAAGGCCGGGACTCCATCCAGACGGAGAGGGGACGACGCGGGGAGAGAGCACCTGAGGATACGGAGCTGGCCCTGGACTGCCTTTTCACCCCCAGGTGATGAGTGAGGTCGGGAGAACGGAAGATTTAAAAAGCCAACGGGGCCTCCGTATTGAATGAAAGACCCAGTGCAAAGGCATCACCATGAACACGAGCAGTAAGTGGATCCTCCTCTCCTTTGCCATGGGAACAGGGTGGGGGGCGGGAGGTGCAGGAGCCTGCGCGGCTGCCTGGAAGGAGGAAAGAAGCTTGGCATCTGTGTGGATACCTGACCCGCAACTCCTTCTGGAGCTTTCTGAGCTCCCTGGCAGAGGGCTAGCTTTGGGGGGTAGCTTTCCATGATGATTTTGCTAATGTTTAATCAGAGGAGCCCGTTGCCTCTGCTGGGAAGGCTGCTGTCTCCTTCTAGCAATGCTGGGAAGGCCTAGGAAGCAGCACTGTGGCCATTGTCTGACGTGGGGCTCCAGCAGACCTTCCTGTCCACATCTGGAGAAGCATGGAAGCCCTGCTCGTCCTGGAGCAAGGGAAGGCAGGGAGGCTGGCATATGGGCGGGCATGGGCGAGCAACGGGATGGAAAAGAGCAATTTGATAAACAAATGCTCATGAAGGCACCTTCGTCTGGAAGCTGTGAAAGAACCAGCTCCCGTGTCCCTCGGACTGGTGGGGTTACTTCCTCCACCCAGCTACAGGCTGATCGTCCTCCCCGCTCCACCCTGACACCAGAAGGAGGAAAAGGGACTAACCCTTTGGGTGACAGGTCTGACGTGCCAGAGGCAGCTACTGTCTTGCAGAACCAGGACCAGACATTTTGCTTCTGGCTGGGCCTTGCCTGCTGAGCGCTGCACTCAGCAGCACTAGGAGGCAGTCTGTCTTTCTTCAGTAGTGTTCCTCTGGCCATGCCCAGTGAAGCCCGGTGGGAGCACAGCTAGGTTCAAATCTTTCTCTCTGCTTGTCTGTGGGCTGAGCTGTCTAGGCCACTCCGGCATCAGGCGGGGCTGTGGAGCCACTGGACTCCACCCGTGTTCACTTCCCTGGGTTTATGACTTTGTTATTAGTCCCAGCTCTGCATCCCTGATGTCCATCTGTAAATCAGAGACCCTTACATTAGAGACCCTTCTAGTCTAAGAATGTGCAAGGTTTTGTTTTTTGAAAAAGCTACAGCTGAGCAGCAAGACCAGAAGAATCGGCACCTTACTGAGATTATGTCCAACCAAAGCCCACTCCTTCCTCACCCTCCCTCCATTTCAAGGCCGTTGGCATAGAGAAGAGGAAAACAAAAGCAAAAGCCAATGAGATGGAAGTGAAATATATTTATTTACTATGTGCTTGTATGACTCATCCCTCTGCCGTCTTCCTTTGTGTATTACATATCTACACTATGCAAGCAAGTGAGACTGGACGACCCTGCCTCTGACAGCCAAAAAATGTTGCCTCTTAATTTTTACTATCTGGGTGATGTTTTGGTTCCATACCAGGCTCAGGAAAACCCTGTAGACTCTGACTTCGAGGGCCATGTGTCTGTATCTGTGTGCTTCCAGACCAATAAGGATGTGAATTTGCCTGTCACTTTCTTGCTATGTCTAAGAAAAAATGTATTTATGGGAACATTTTTCTACCAAATAACTGAGGAAGAGATGGCTCATCTGTTTTTCAAGGAGCTAAGAAAGGCAGTAAGCAACTGACTCTGCCCTCTTCTCTCTGGAATCCTAAGAAACTCTTGTCCAGTTAGCAACATTGTATTTCAGAAAGAGAGAGAGAAAGAGCAGAGAGTAGAGAGATTTTTTTTTTCTTTTTTAGAGTAAGGACGGTCAGTGGAGTTGAATACTACAGAAGGAGAACTGACAAAAAAATGCCAGTCCGGGCTTCATCCTCTTTTTCTAAGCAAACAGTGTTTATGTTGCAAGAGCAGTGGAAATAAACAGTAGAATGGCTGGGGCTGCTTGGGGAGCTGCTAGCTCCCCATAAGAGGAAATGCTTTTCTGAACAGATAACTGGGGATCACTGTAGAGGAGACTGCAGCACTGGGATTAGGAACCACTGTGGCCTCCCCCAACTCCAAGAGTCTGCAAATGGAAAGAGTAGAAATCAGGCTACACAACAGTGACAAGGCCCTCTGAGTTCAGCGGGACAGAGCGTTGGTAGAAGGTTCTTGGCTGCCCAGACCTAAGCAAAAAGGCTTCCCTTGGAGATGTGAAATTATTAACCCACTTCTTATGCTGGAAACTGTCTCCAACAGAAACTTCTTTAGAGTTTCCTTCACCCTCCGTTTTGGGGTCTGTATGCCTCCCCACCCACCTCCTCCTCCCTGAGCCAGGTGTTTCCCTTCCTTGCTCTCCCCAGACTCTCCCACCCAAGCTGTGAGTGAGTACTGTTACTCTGGTTTAGTAGGACAGATTTTGTAGGTAGTTTTTGGCAATTGCACATCATGCAGTTCATTGCTGGATTCCAAAAGGTGCTTGGGTGTGTAATGTATCTGACAGTACGTACAATTCCTAATCAGTGTTTCCGGTGCCAGCACTGAAGTACAAGCTTATTGATAAATTTCTAATTGCATAGTCTGGAGAAGAGTGCAGGCTTGTGGTTGTGAACTGATGGAGCTCAGACCCTAGAATCAGAGTGTTTCATTGTATTTCTCTTACTAGCTGTGTGATCATCAGCATGGTTGTCTCATCTGCAAAAATTAGAATGGACTGGAGACTACATGTTAATGTTTTGTGTAAAATACACAGTGACATGCACAAGGCTGGCATCATGTCATCAATAGGGCATTCAGGCTGTTGTCCTCATTCTGGTGATCATTGTGCCATTGGCATTGGCTTTAAGGTATTAGCAAGCAGGTCACTCAACCTCTCAAATGTCAAACCTTCACCATGGATTGAGAAATGTCCCTGGAATGTGATTTTTGAGGATTAAATGGGATTACAAGGAAATGATTTCTAAGCATGTGTAAATTGTTTTTATTAAGAAATCCATTTCTCAAATGAAAAGTGTTCAACCAGTGACTCCTCTGTGGGAAGTTTAGTTCTGTTGAATCTTTTCTTCTGAAATCTCTCTGAGCATTGACATACCCATCAGTGGCACCTGGGAGAAAGGGGTAATTTGGAGCTGATGGGTGGGAAGGCAGACAGACCTGGGTGGATACAGACTTTCTTTCTTCCGATGCGCTCCCAACCTAATTCCAAGGATCTGTCATTTGTCTCCTGGCATACAGAGGCATCCCTAACTGGTCTCTCTTCACACTCCAGCCCCCTCTAGTCATTCCCCTACATCTGCTCTCAGCGTCACCTCAGTAGGGTCCCATGTGACCTGGCTCTGACCATCTCACCAATCCCACTGCTTCTACACTGTATGACTCTTCATGTCACCATTGCATTTGCCTCGTTCCACTCCCTCTATGGACTTGCTCCTCCTGGTGTCATTTGTATGGTTCCTTCTTCCTAGAAAGCCCCCTCCGCCCAGCCCTGTTCCGTCTGCTGCCCACTCCCACACTTTCCCAGTCTGGCCTCATCTCTCTCCATAGCTTTGGAAGCCCTTCCACTCCCTCTCATCGCAGTCCTGCTAATATCTCCGTGAGGGAGGTTCACAGTACACTGTGGCCCTGTTCCTTCGCAGCCTGGTCTCTATTATTGTCTACTCGTCCATGCTGGTCACTTATCGAAGCCCATCTACACAAACAACCAGCTCCATACAGAACATGGCATGTGTTCCCTAGCTGCGACACATTCTAGGGCATTTACTTATTATGGTTCATCCATAGGGCATTTCTGTGACCCAGACTGCGCACTGTCCCTGTCCTAAATGGTGAGCACTGCCTATGAAATGTATGTACTCTTACACAACAATATATCTTCACCTACTCCTGTAGGTGTTCCAGCTCCTACACTGACACCAGGAGTTCCAATCCAAGAGAGGCTGAGTTGGCGTAAGGTGCCAGTAGTCCTGAACACCAGAGTCAACTCTGTGCCCCCAAAAGTCTCATACTCCTCACTTACATCGGAATCCCCATAGCTCCCAAATGCTGTGACTTTCCTACGTGCAAAACCCAGGGCTGGCTCATCCTCCAGGTGGGGCGTGTCCCGTGCACGGTGGCCCATGATACCAGTACATTCTCCCTGTGTCTCAGGAGTCCTCCTGCCTCTGGCCGTTTTGGTGTCCTCTTCCGGAGTAGACTTTGTTTTGTTGGAGAGAGTGTTCAGAGATCGCACAAGCCCACCAAGGCATCATGAGGCAGTGAGAACCCAAGCTTTGGGACATGGATGCTGGAGTTCAAGCTCAGGATCTGCTGTGTTCTCTGTAGTCTTGGACAGAATAGAGAATGTCTTTGGACCTGAATTTTATGGTGTATAAAATGTGAGCAATAAAATGCCAGTGTGCAAGGTTCTTGTGAGTTTTAAGTGAAACACCGTGAGACGCTCACTGGCATTGGGTCTCAGTGAATGGAGTTGAATCTCAAGTTGAACTGGCCATGGAGTAAAGCAAAGTTCTGAAATGAAAATATCATAAAAAGTAAACTCTCTGATTGGAAGTTACCCTTCTTGCTGGTACAGTCGGGTTTGGTATATAGGAAAAATTGGAGCCTTTGGAAAGATTATTAACCTGGTATTTTATGTGAATTAGGTTGAAAAGGGAAAGATAGGAAGTTGGGATCTGAAGTGAGAGACAGTTGTCCTAGTTCAGAAAGGGTATGAGCACCAGGATTTGGGTAATTGTAAAGAAATAATAAGGAGAAAGATCCTTTAGAAAATGAAGACCGCTGGTAGTGTTTTGGGGTGAAATAGAAGAGAGAGATTCTCTCGGGGCTATGGTAGTGAATTGGAGAGAGGATTTGAAGGGACATTCTACAGGTGTGTGGAGAGCATAGGAAAGCAAGCAAGGAGGAACAGGACAGTCTGTTACCTACCACCTCCATCGGCCTGAAGGGACGGTAGAAGGAACCAGGGACCCAGCTGGCCATGGGTGGGCATTGTGACAGGACAGGACCTTCCCGGTCCTTGGCTCCAGGAGGGTGGTCAGCCTAGCTCCAGGGAAGGAACCAGGGAAATAAAAAGTATATCCTGACCCTTTTCTCCTCCTCCCCCAAGTGCTCAACAAATCCAACTGGAAGCCATGGTACCAGGAAAGCAGTGGGCAGCAAATAGCAAATAGCAAATCCAATTCACTATGCAGGGCAGGAGGAGGCAGAAGAGAGCTGGAAGGTGCAGGAGTTCAGAATAGAGGACACTGGCACAGGGGCAAGATGCATCTCCTTTGCCACCGTTATGATCTGGATCAGGAGTTTCAAAAATTCTTAAAGAAAAGGGTCAGTTACAGGCACAAACTCAGTAGGATACCCACTCAAGAAACTAACCTATGAAGCAGATAAAATAGAAGTGATTGCATACTGCAAGGATAGAGTTTTTGTGTGTTTGTTTAAACAGTGCTTCCTAGATGAATGAAGCAGGTGTTGACACACGATTACTTGAAACTAAGGACGGTTAGAGGGATAATGTAAGCAGCAATTTTAAAATCATGCAAAATGAACATAACACATCTCTGAAAATCACAATGTGATTTCAAGAGCACTTGGGTTGCAGAAAGGAAGTGATATCAATTCTGAGCTCCAACTTTCCTATCTGGCAAAAGCGTTATCTTGCTGAGATAGCATCTGCTGTGGTGAGTGGGCAGGCACTGCTAGCCAGGGACCATTGTGAAGAGTAGAAAACAACCAGAAGCAGGGAAGCACCCTTGACTTCGGGGCTATTTTGCCAACAGTATTGTCTCCTGTGGCCCTAAGTGGCACAGACTGGAGAGATGGCTGAGGAAACTCCATCCCTGCCTCTCAGCCATGCGTCCATGGGCAAGTGATTTACCTTCCCTCTACCCCGGTTCCTCATCTCTAACAATAATCGCAGTGGGAGCTGGGTAATAATAGTGCCTCTCTCATGAGGTTGTCACCAAGAATACAAAAGTCCATAGTTGTGAATTGCTTAAAACAGTGCTTAGCAAATAGCAAATGCAAATTAAAAATAAACAGTGTATGCTAGTTTGTTAGGGCTGTTGTAATAACACATTGCAAACTGGACAGCCTAAACAACAGAGAAGCACTTATTGTCTCCCAGTCCCAGAAGCCAGAAGTCCAACATCAAAGTGTTGGCAGGGCTGGGTCCTTCAGAGGGTTGTGAGGCTCCTGGGCTTGCGACTGGCCATCTCTTTATTGTCTCTGCAGAGTTTGCCTTAATGTATGGCTGTGTCCAAATTCCTCCTTTTGATAAGGACACCAGTAGTACTGGATTAGAGCCCACCCTCGTGGCCTAATTTTAACTTGATTCTTTCTGTAGAGACTATCTCCAAATAAGGTCACGTTCTGAGGAACTGAGGTTTTGACTTCAACTCTCTGGAGAAAGATACAGTTCAGTCCCCAGGGTCATGTCCATTAAGGAAATGATTCCTGGAGGAGACTTCTCAATGGTGGGCTCCTCCCTGAATATCAGCCGCTCCCTGTGGCTAGTGTACAGTGCTGACAGGCAGTTATTAAATGTGAGTGTCGCCAAGGTTGTCTGTCGAGCCCTTTGAACACTGCCTTGGCCATTGCTGAAAAGCAGAGGTGGACCCTCTTTCTGTGAGCTTGAAGGGAAGAGGTCACAGGTGGGAGGTCCCCACATGAGAGGACTTCAGGAAACTTGCAGGTACAGTCAGTCTGTTGTCCCCATGCTCCTACCATGCAAGTTATCATGCATTGTAGCATTTCAGTAGTTTAAGGGAACTTATTGCCGCTGTATTGGTTTCCAGTCTGCCCACTTCCAGGAATAAGAATTGGATTATTTGTGAACAGTACTTACTGAACACCACCAGGTCTGCACCAAGCACAATGCTGGGAACTGGCAACAAATGTAACCAAAATGATAATCACACAAATGAACGAAATTTGCCTCATGGTGGCCAGCCTAGTGGGACATATTTTATTGGCCCTATACCAGGTTTTTAATAAAATTTGAATTATTTGTCAACATTGAGAAATTGGGATATCAAAATTGGGATTTCTGGCTTCTATTAAAAACAAAATGTCTTTTGCATGTCTATATCTGGTAATTCGAGTAAGACTTTTGAAGATAACTATGCAAAACAACAAAATTTGTTATGTTCCTACCACCTTGTTTTGAAAGCCTACATTGTTATTGTTTTGGGCTCTTAGTTATAGTTATTCATTTGTTGTTTTGTTTTTCCCTCTAATACAGAGAGGATAGATGTACATGTATAGGTTTATATATGCCTAGAACTTCACCTAAAAGGTTTTCAAGAATTGATTTTAGTATGTGTGATAGTATGAACAGCTATACTGAAGAAAATGAGACATCATGGTAACCATTGATGACTTCCTATCATTTTGTTTCGAAGTCCAATAATGCTTTTATTCTTGGTTTTGACTGTTTTCAATTATTTGATTTCATATGTGTGAAGGTATGGACAGCTACTCTGAAGAAAACAAGAGACATTGTGGTAGCCATTATTGATTTTCCTAGATCCAATTGATTCCTGTCTGGTCTTGAAAGCCCTTAAGGCTCTCGTTCTTTTATTTTGATTGCTTTTATACTGTAATCCCAGCACATAGGAGGCTCAGGGAGGTGGATCATTGCAAGTTCGAGACCAGCCTGTACTACAAAGTGAGCCCAAGGCCAGCCTGAACCAAGTAGCGAGGCCATATCTCAAAAAAGACCAAAAAAAGAGTACTGATTGCTTTTATGCTATTTTGATTTGTATTAACTTATTGTCTGTGAAGGTATGGACAACTGTTTTGAAGAAAATGAGAGACATTGTGGTAGCCACTGTTTATTTCCTGTTGTCTTTTTCTGAAATCCTGTGTTATTTACACTGTTTTACTCTGCTCTGCTTTGTTCTGTTTTGTTTCATTCTCTTTAAAATAAAAAGAGGGGACTTAGCTCAGTGGCATAAGCACCTGCCTGGCAAGTACGTGGTTGTGAGTTCAATCCCCAGTACCAAAAAATAAAATGAATAAAATAAAATAAATCTTAAAAACAAAATATCACTGGATGATCTCGCAGCCCTGACCCTGTTTTCCCACATAATGGCAGCTGGCAGGATCGCTGGCTTGGGTGGTGTGTGCTTGCCTCCTCTCTGCTACATTTGCCTCTACTTCCTAGTAAATTACCCAAGGGCAGCTCAATATTTTTAATATAATCTCCCTCCCTTTCCTTCCCCTCCTATCTCTCAGTTCTCTTTCTATATGCCAAAAATCCATCTAACTGTTTCCTATTGTCTGTCTTTTATTTTACACTATATATATATATTGGATTTCTCATATAAGAGAGACCATGCTAGATATTTAAGCATGTGTATCTGATATGCTTCACTTAACATTATGGTCTCAAGGTACATCCATTTTCTTATAAATACTTCAAGTTTATCTTTCTTTATGGTACAGTAGTACTCCATTGTGCATATATACCACATATTTTATCCATTCATCTATTGATGGACATATATACTGTTTCCAAGATTTAACTATTATGAATTGTGCTGCTATAAATATGGATATGCATATATCAGTATAATTTGATGTCTTTAACTCTTTCAGGAAAATACTATATAGAAATACTATATAGCTGGGTCAAATGAAAATTTCTACTTTTAGTTTTCTGAGAAATCTCCATATTGATTTCCATAGCCAGTTTACACTTGTGCCAGTTTACACTTCCACCAACAATGAAGAAGGGTTCATTTCTACATCTGGCCACATTTCTTATGATTTGATTTCTTGAAGACAGCCATTTTTTTCTGGGATGAAATGGAATTTCAATGTTATCTTAATTTGCATTGCTTCATTAGCCAGTTTTGTTGAACATTTCTTCATGCATTTATTGGGCATTTATACCCTTTAATCTGAGAAGTATCTGTCAATTTCAGATGCCCATTTTTGATTGGGTCTTTAAATTTGGGAAGTCTGGTTTTTTTGAGTTCTTCATATATTCTAGGTATTAGTTCTTTGAGGAACAGCTGACAAAATTTTCTCCCATTCTGTAGGTTGTCTCTTCACTCTTTTGGGTTTCTTTTGCTGTGCAGAAACTTTTTAGGTCAGTGTGATCTCTTTTGTTGATTCTTGGTATTATTTCTTGATTCTGTTCAGAAAGTCTTTGCCTATGCCTGTGTTTCCAAAAGTTTTACTTATTTTGCCTTTCAGCAGTCTAAATGTTTATGTTTTAATATTTAGATCTTTTGATCCATTTTTATTTTACTTTAGCACATGATGAGAGATATGGGTTAGGGTTCAATTTTCAGCATGTGGATGGTCAGTTTTCCCAGCACCATTTGGTAAAGAGACTATCTTTCCTCCAGTGAATATATTTGGGCTCTTTGTCAAAAATAAAGTAGTTGAGTGTGCCTGGAGTTTTTCCTGTAGCCTATATTCTGTTCCACTGATCAGCAAATCTGCTTTTCACCAATCCTATGCTATTTTTATCACTCTCCACTGTTGGCTTAATTTTTTATATTATAATATATTCATACAGTGCCTTGCCACTACAGACATTTGAACTTTTAATCCTCATCCAGAGATAACCCATGGAACAGCCAGTGTGGACATGCGCCTCTTCACACTAAGATGGGGAACCGCACAGCAAGCTGTTGGTGACTATGGAACCAAGTTCTTGTGGGGCCGGCAGTTGATCAACACTGCCATGCCATTAAAGCCTCCTGGAAGGAAGCATAATCTTGCTTATAGGTCCTGATTTCCCCCAGATCTCCGATCCACAGAAGGGTGATATCATATCCTGTTGGATACAGTTGGGCAAATAACAGGGCAAACAATATCTGGCTTCTGGGTCCTGGAAATTGGCTTCCTTTCCAGGGAACTAGGAGGAGGAGGTGGGGCCCAGAGCAAAGGAGGCAGTTCTGAATCAACCGTCTGAGCTCTGGGTACCTTTGCCAGCTCAAATGAATGCTAAATCATTCCAACATTGTGCTGACATACTATTGAGGACAGGCCTGGTCCAGTCAAGGACATGTGCTCTGTGTCACCAGGGCAAGCACTCGCTAAGGTGTGACTGCTGGATACCACAACACTGATTCCATATTGCTTTCCTAGAATAAATCCCTTCTATTTAGAGCAGATTCCTCTCCATTCCCCTGGAAGAAATCAAGGTAGCAAATAATTCATAGAAGGCAAAGCACAGTGCCCAGCACATAGTAGGTACTCAAAAGACACTTGATGAATTAATCTATTAATGAGAAGCCCACTATCTTTACTAAGCTCCAGAATAAAGATAAATGAAAATATTGCTACAAAGCCCTTGGTTCATCTTTCTTGCTGTCCTCTAAGACTCATCTGGATGTCCCCAAGGCTCTTCAATTTCAACCTAAAGTGTAATAAAATTATGCTTAGAAAAACCTGCTTCAACTCTTACAGAGGAAATTGAGGACCTTCATCTACCTGGGCACCTAAGCTAGTGATTAGAAAGCAGTTACCCACCATTTCCCTTTCCTCTGCTTTCCTGTGTTCTGACCATCACTACGTCTGGCTAGTTCCATTCCCAGCAGACCTTGACTTCTTCCCTCTTCAACCATTAGCGCCTAAAGCCCACCACACCAGGTGTGGCAGCCACTGAGTAGGAGGGTGAGGGCGGCAGGGCTGATCTCAGTTTTGGCAGGAGGAGACTGAGCAGTGTGGGCTGCTGGAAAGTACGGTTTCAGGCTGTGTGGAGAGGAAGAGGTCAGAGCACTGCTATGCAGGACCTGATCTTGCTCTGTCTGAGGCATTGTGTTCAGGAAGGACAGTAATCAACAGCAGCATGCCGAGCACGGTAGAAGGACCTGAAAGGGAGAGAGTATGAAGGACACAAGAGTCAGCTCTATGCCTTGATCTGTGTCTTCCTGAGAGCGTAGCTGCTCCCTCGATGCTATTGGACAGTGCTCCAGGGTTGTGTCGGATCCTGGACACATCCAACTCTTTCTCTAAGTGTTTCAGCAGCCAGACAAGGGGTGCTCACAGGCTGCACACTGCCGCCCCATTACTCCTGGGGCTTTGGTTACTGCTTGTGTGCTTGTGCAACAGCCCCACCCCCTCTCCTGGCAGAATTCCACTTTCCACTGCCTGTATCAGTTCCAAAGCTGCTTCCTTGCATCTGCTTAATTTTGTGCAAAGCACAGGTCTTTCTCCATGGGCTGTTATCTCTGGCCCTCACCAGCACCCACAGGCCCAATGAAATGACTGCTTTGCAATGGTCTAATGACACAGTTGATCTATTTTAAGCACCTGAAGTACACTTCACCAAGTGCCAGTCTCCCCGCTGCAAGCTGCTGTCAGCGTGAGGGAGCAGGGCCTGCCTGAGGTCTGCGCCTACATTTTCAGATCTGGGAACACATCCTAGGGATCCCATCTCTGCCTGTCTGAGGACAGTCTAAGACAACCATAACATTAGATATTTTCACAGTCAGCATGGATTGTTCCAGAGAATTGGGTGGGAAGTCAGGATTATCCACTGCAGGCACCTCAGGTGACCATGGACCCCTCCTTCAAAGAACAGAGGCAGAGTCTGGGACTGTTGCATGTAGAGAAAAAGAATCTGGAGGCAACATCTCCGCAACAAAAAGAAGCCCAGCCCCATTAGAGATTTCTTAGCCTCAGACTCCCTTTTTTCTCCTCTTCCCAATCAAGAGGCATTCTTTTCCAGCCGTAGCCTATCGGAATGCAGATGCTTTACACATTTCTTTAATCCTTGCACCAATCCTAGTGGGCAGTCTCTGAATTCTGTCTCTAAGGAAGACCACCCCACTGCACTGGGTGTCATCATTCTTCACGGAACTATCCACAGTCAGTATTATTTTCCTCATCAGCTCAGTGACTCCCTTTCTGTCTTTTATCCCCTTCCAACTGCCACTCACAGGATGGCTGTGTGCTGGACCTGCCTGTGTTGCTCAGTCCTTTAAACACAACATGATGCTTGACACAGAGGGCTGCTAGCTTATGACAGTGGGACACAGGCTCTCCCCTTTGCATGTGTTAGTCACTTAACATGCATGGAACTCCTAGGAGGCAGACATGAGTGTAATCCTCATTTTACAGAGGAAGCTGAGACTCAAGAGCTCAGCTCCCAACCTCAAATTTAAAATGAGTAGAAAACATGGCTGGAAGGAGAAATGTAATGAAGAATATTTTTGAAACACTCATTTTACATTCAGCAAAAATGAGGTTCACAGGTAAATTGCCTGGGCAAAGTCCATGAGCCAGGAAGCAGTAGTTCTGATAAAGGGGAAAGAAACCCCCAATCTACTACATGTCCAGTACAAGTTCATGGTCTCTAAAATCAAAGAATGAATTTTAAGAACAATGAAGGTTAAGGCCAGAATATATTCGTTGAGGAAAAGAAAGCTTCTATCTGAAAGAGACAAAAGGGGTCCCGAATGGGTTGCCAAAGACTCTGTCTTTTCTGGGGCTTTTATGGAGCAAAACCACAAAGTGAGGCAGGTATGAGGTGGGGAAAACATGGAAATTCGCAAGGTGGGCATGAGGTGGGACAGAACTGTGGTCAACCAATAAGATTAATTGCTCAGGTAAAATTTATTAAGTTGAGGGCAAATGGGGAAGCGAGTCACACAGCAAGTGGGCATGCTTAAAGAGCAGTGACTCTTCCTGTAGGGGGTTGGGTTAGTGACTCAACTTCCTCAGGATGATAGAGACCTATTTAGAAGATCAATTCCTGATGCTTAGCTTTAGGAATTATGTGTGTGCATTTGTTTTATCTTTTGCCTTGAGGTCTGAGCCACAGTGGAAGTGTCTGTCTCCCCCACAGTTGCAAGCTATTGCATCTGACTGCCTATATTATTTCTATCTAACTCAGCTGCCTATAACAGTTCCAGTCTCTAAAGCATGTCCATCTGACTCTGAAACTTGTTTCCCCACCTTCTTGCTGTGCTTTCCAGATTTTCTGAGATGGAGGGCACAGGGGAATGCATGGGATAGGTGATCTTACAGTTGGATCTCCAAGCACCATTTACTCACACACGTGGGCAATTAAACAAATCCCCACTGTATAAGGTGGAAATGGTCCAAGCAACATGGAATCCAAGATGCTCCAGACAGATCACTTCCTCCTAGTGTCACCAAGTTGGAGACATGAGCACAGGACACCAATGTGAAGGAAACCGTGGTGAGGTTGAGTGGGAGCCTTCAAACCCAGAACTCTGGGAGGCTCGGGGGGAGAATGACAAGTTCTAGCCTACCTCAGGCAACTGAGCAACTTAGCAAGACCCTACCTCAAAGTTTAAGAAAAAAATTAAAAGCGATGATTTTGTGGCTCAGTACAAAGGGCTTGAGTTCAATCAATCACCAGTACCTCAAAAAAGAAAAAAAGTGAAGGTGACTTGCCAAATCCCTTTGGAAAACCTGGGAAGGTACCATGTACCATTCTACCTGGACCTTGAGGGGGCAAGCAAGTGTGGAAGGTCAAGGAGGACAGGACTTGCTCATTCTCTTATGAATGAATAGTGCAACTTCTGAGTCCTGGGTCCTTGACTAGGAACTGGACTACCGAGCAAAGTAAAGACACAAAGCACTTCGGGAAGTGTGCAGAAGACCAGCTTGTGTGGACCTCATAGGGAATGAATAGGTGGACAGTGAGAAAATGAGGCTCACAAGTTGCTGAAGGTCTTTCAGAGTTTCAGATGCCAGGTGAAAGAGTATTTGTTACGGTCGATAGCCAGCAAGGAGTCTAAGAGGTTTTGAGCCAAGTAGTCACCTGCCCAGAGCTGTGCATTATTTAGGGGATCTCCTGGCAACATGCATCACCTGATGCATCGCAGAGCCTGGAGGCAGCAAGAGACCAGTGAGACACAGTGGTGTGGTGCAAGTGAATGGGGGAGAGGCACTGTTCAGGGAGGATGAGTGGGCAGTGGGTCCACAGCATTACCTGCAGTGCGGTTACTTCTCCACCACTGCCCTTTACCCACAGATGCACTTGCTGTTTCCAGTTTCTAGAACCATGCAAACTGATATTTTGAAAACTGGACTACTGACCCAGTCAAGAAGCCAGGATAGCGTGTTTGATAATTACGTGAGCCATGGAGTCAGTCTGCCTCGGTTCATGTTCCACCTTGGCCACGTACTAACTGTGCAGCCTCCAGTGACTTATGTTACCTCCTCCTCCAAGCTTCAGCCTTGGGAAAACTTTTTTAAATATACAAGTGAGTTTTTTAAATATACAAATGGTGTTCTCATAATGTAGTCACCTTTTGATCATTACAAGGAAGCAGCAGAGGTATCCACTGATAACCCAGGACTTTACTGGCTAGCACTCAAAGAGTACTTTATCACGTGTTAAATGCCATTCTGAACACTTTCCATCAATAAGGTTGAGTCCAGGCATGCGTCAGGGGTGAATCCTAACTGAGTAGGAAGCATTTCATGTTAAACCAGGAGTTGGCAACCATCCTATAAAGGGCCAAACAGCAAGCCAAATCGTCTTTTTAGCATAAAAGCAGAAAATATGTAAAAAGATAGATAAGGCTGTGTTTCAATCAAAATTTATTAAGGATGGGGTGTATTTTTGCTTTGAGCCAGTTTGCTAATTGATATACTGGACAACTGCTAAGTTCTCTTCCAACATTGAAATTCCAAAACAAATAATGACAAAGAGATGCCTAATCCTTCTAATTTAGTTCACCTTTGTCATCACGCAGGGCTTTATCTGAAATATGATCATTGGAAAGATAGGAACGGAAAGAACCAGAGAACTTACTGTTCTTTCTTTTTTCTGCCATCATACTCAGCAAAACTCGTAATTCACACTCTAGTATTTTGTGACTCTTATCAAGTGGCCACTAAATACCACTGTATGCAAACTGTAGTACAAGCTGCCAAGAAAATGCATCTTGTGCTGCAGAAAATGCTACTCAGACCACGTACTCCAATTTTGGAAAGGACATACACGACAGTTTTCCATGTCAGTGTGTCAATATCTGGAGCAAAGCTTCTTACGCCTTTGCCCTCTATTTAAACGTTCTTTTTTTAAAATTTAAATGTATTTTATTAGTAGCCACTTGCAGAATATAATGTTTATATTCACCTAAGGGAATAGATGCATGTACTTGACACATCTTAATTCTCTTTAGTCCCCTCTCCTTCTCCCTCCCCCTCTCTACTCTAGACACACATGACTGCATTCATCGTGGATAGTTGGTACATGCACGCAACACATCCCTTTCTTTCTACATCCCCCTCCCTGTCTTGCATCTGTTGCTTCCCTTCCCATTTGCAGAAGATCTATCTTCCTATTTTCCCTGTTTTCGTTTTACTCTGTACTTCAGTTATACTTTAGATTTCTCATATGAGAGAAGTCACGAAGTGTTTAAGCTTATGAGTCTAATTTATTTCACCTAACATTGTTTTCAAGTTGTGTCTGTTTTCCTCCATACAAATAACTCAAATGTGTCCCTCCTTATAGCTGAGTAGTATTTCATTATATATAGATGCCATATTTTCTTTACCCTTTTGTCTGTTGATGGACATGTATGCTACGTCCAAGATTTAGCTGTTATGAATTATACTGCTACAAACATTGGTATCCATGTATTGCTGAAATAGGATGTTTTTAACTCTTTGGAAAGATTCATTCCTCCTTCCGATTCTTCAGGAGAATTTATCCCATCCGCTTGTAGTACTAATGATCCGTAAAGGTAGTATGTTCTGCTCATCCTCCAGGGGATGTCACCTGACCTAGGCTAGCCAATCAGAACATTCCCTGGCACAAGGATTTGTTCTTCAGTGGACATTATACCCAGAATAACCCAAGCGGATATTCCCTAAAGCTGGCTGGGGAGACACTGGGAAAAAGTGTTCACCCCATAAGGTTGCAGACCTAAGAGATGACAGTCTGAGAATACCAGTGGCCATTGTTTCTAACATATGAGAAGAAGCTACCCAAAAAATGGAGACAGTCATAGCTCTGATTACATAGGAAGGCACCAGAATCCAGCTTTACCTGAAGCCAAAACTGTCCCACCCTAGACCTCCCACTTGTAAAAACCAACACATTCCATTTTGACTCAAACTAGTTTCAGTTGGGTTTCTGTAAGCTACAGCTAAAAAGGATCCCAACAAAGGCATCTTTCTTTCCACTTGGCAATCACTCTATAATTTCCCCCATTTATCAAAATTCTAGTGATCTCTAGATAAAATACTCTTCCATCCGGCTACCTCTCCTTGACCCTGACATGATTTTATTCCCTCTTCTGAAATCTGTGTTCAGTTTAAAACATTATTGTTACAGGTCATTTTCTGTAGGTTAACACAGCCTTCACAATCATTTCTTGGCATCTCTCTTAGATTAGCAGCTCTCCGTGGATCAGAAATCATGTGTCAGCCCAGTATAGCATATTTGTCCTCCAACTGTGAGCCACAGACCACTGAGGAGCCAAAAAATTATTTCAGGAGCTTCCAAATCCTTGTATGCACCTAAATTCAAATGCATAATAACTGTCAAATGCATGCATTTGGGAAAATTCAATATGGCAAAAAGCTACCATAGGTGTTACTTAGATGTAATGGTAAAATATAGAGAGGCTCAAAAAAAAGTTTGACATTGAAAAGGAATTGTGAAATAATCTGAATGTGGTTACCTGGAAGTGTGTGTATAGCTATAGAATATTTTGAGCTATATACTTAAGATTTGTAAATTGGACTTTATAAGAGTTATGCCTCAATACAAAGTACAAATAAAATAAAGACCAGTTGACAAGTCCATCCATCCCTAGTTCAGTTACAAGACCCTTGTTACATCAATATACAAAAATCAGTTCACAATAGATCATGGACCTATGTAAAATAAAAGCTAAAATTGTACAACCCCTAGAAGAAAATGTAGGAGAACAGCTTATGACCTTAAGGTAAGCATTAGTGTCTTAGAACACTAAAATCAGTAAAAACTGCTACGAATCCTGACACATCTCAAAAGAACAGATAACTAGTCAATAAGCACATTAAAAAGGAGCTCACTTCATCAGTTACTAGGGAAATGCAAATTTAAATTATCTGTTTACACTCATCCAAGTGGCTACAACTTTTCATCTATTTCTGGTGGGAATGTAAAATAATACACTTTGGAAAATTGTTTGATAATTCAGCGTGCACCTACTTATGATCCAGCAACACCTTTCTTAGTTATTTGCTTGTCAGTTTGTGAGTGATGAAAACATGTGTCTGCAAAAAGATTTCTGCAAGACTGTTCCTGGCATCTTAATTCATAATAGCTCAAAGCTAGAAGCATCCCAAATATTCACCTACAAATGGGTAAACAAATTGTGTTACACTTCCACCATTTTTTGTAGTACTTTCCCATGGAATTATAATCAATTATTTATTGCAGCTCTTTCCTACAGAATTATAAAATCCCAAAGGACAGGAAACATGATGCTCTATTAGCTGGTCCAGCTCAGTCTTTAGCTCATAGAAATTACCCAGAAAATTTGTAATCTGGTTGTGCTGACTCCAGTCTTTCTGCGTGGAGCCAGGTCTTCCCCAGGTCCTAGTGGCTGCTAGAATAGTGACACCATGTGAGACAAAGCTTTTTTGTGTCAGGGCACTCAGAGAAGCCTCAAGACATCATGGCCTTAGGAAGACCAGGCCACTTTCTGTTTATGACTATGTTGCTTATAACCTGGGGTCTGCATGCATTTCCAGGTTGAAATGAATCTAGGCCAACCTCAGTGCACACAGAAATCATTCTTCATCCCCAGGCCCCTCTCATCCCTGCCCAGAAGTTGTTCTGGGAGCAAATGGGATGACTGTCTATATTTATCTTTTTGAGTATCTTTCAGTCCTTTGGCCAATCGTGGGGCCTCTTAGCCCTGATCCCCCTCCCCATCTGTCTCTCTGTTAATCAGACCTTCTTTCTTAGCTTTTCTGGGCTTGAATATCACTGCCCTCATTGAGCTTGCTTCTCCCCTTAAATAGCCTGGGGTCCAGAGGCTGCCCTTGAGCCCCGGGCAATCAGGCACCTCTCACAGTTAATCCTCACAGGAGTTCTTTCAAATCATCTGTTTCCCAACTAGAATGGCTGTGCTGACCGAGGTTATGCTGTCACCAGTGACATCAGTGCTGTGGGGAAGTGCGCTGTAGCCGATAGCAAAGTCCATGGAACATGTTGAGGAATATCCAAGTTGCTTTGAACTAAGTGAGAAATCCACCACTTTTCCCACCTGCTTCCTCCATCACCAAAATTCTACTTTCTCTCTTCTTGGCTGTCTCCCTTGAAAGCAGTATTCTTTTCAACAGATAATGTCAGTAAGCCCTTTACTGACATGGGATTTGGGATTCCTCTGTTTTTCATCTGAGACTCTTTCCTCTGCCAATGAGTTTGGACCTTTCACCCACGTGTTAATTATTGAACCGTGGTTCCTGGAGTCAGCTGGGGACAGAGTGGCTCTTTGACTAGGGGAGAGAAGGGGATGGTTTTTGTTATTGTTATTGGTGTTGGCGGTTATTTTTGTGGGTTTTGTTTTTGTTTGTTTGTCTTGGCATTTATCTAGATTAGACAGGCTGAGCACATGAAGTTGCTTGGGGGGCTTTATTAACCCCTGCCCCTTTCTTCTCAGGACACCACACTTCGCTAGGGTTTTCAGAATCAAATTTAATGAATCTTGGAGTTTCCTTCACGTATGTGAGCAATAATCATTTTCTATTGCCAACAGTGCCAGGAAAATCCTCCAGTAATTTAGGGACTAGAGTGGTGGAAAGGGCTCTGCTTACATGCTTATGTGTAGGTATGTGCACAGGTGTAGAAGGAAAGCTGGCTGAGCCAGGCCTCTGTTGGCAGCTGGCGCACCGTTCTGCAGTTCCCTGCGCCTTGGCCCGCTTGCCAGTAGAGCAGGTGGAGTGACCCTTGCCTCACCCCCATCATATGGCTGGTGACAATCCAATGAGGCAATGGATGAGAGTCTTTGAGCAGGCTTCTGTTTTACTAGCTGTTAAGCAGACGCCTTCTTCCTTTGGCTGTCCTTTAAGAGAGAGAATCCAGCAAAGAATTGAATTGCTTTTTCATTACTTTTGGTTGCTGGCTGTGTTTTTTTTTAACCATTAAAATTTAATACCACTCTGCACAAAAACTGAGCACAAGACAAATGCAACTTTATTTGGGTTACAGGTAAATGGGGCAAGGTAAAAAGAGTCGATTCACTGTTGGTCTACCATGCTCCTAGACACCTGTCCTGATTTCAGATATTTCATTCCATTGTTTGTTGGGCCAGGCAGCCAGTCATGCATTTTAGGGCCTCATTGAGGAAGCATGGGCTCTATAATTAAAGGTTAACAAAAAGGATCACAGGAGAGTAGCCACTGGATAAAGCCTTTGCTGCTTCTCTTTGTGTCTGGAAGGGCAGTGAACAATCCAGACCAAAAAGAAGGCACCCTTTCATCATGCCCATCAGAGCAGCTGACTTGTTTTGGCTGGCAGATCCAGACTGTCACCCTTCAGCTCCTTTTACAGCTTTCTGGTTTGTGTTGCCGTCACCGGGATTAGTTGGCTTCTCAATGGGGAAGAACATCCTATGTACCTGTAGGGAGGCCTCACTTTTTATTAGTCCACACCCCTCACTCAGACTCTCGACCTTTGACAGTTGCTCCGTAGTCTCTACCCATGGCTACCGTGGCACAAGCAGTAAGGTATGAGTGACCACAGCCTCTTCCTGCTGAAAGCCATCTCCCCAGGGATTCACTTTCCAGGATATGGAACCCAGGAAAGTTGGAAGAACCTCTGGCGTGCCTACTTTGGGGTGGGAATCACCAGGTGTTCAGAGGGAGCAGGAAGCATTGGGAGGGGAAATAAAAGAAAACCAGAGTGGCTGCCAGAAGGGAGCAGGGTCTGAGACGAGGCAGAGGCCAACGGAGACCAAATCACATAGAGCCTTTGGATCATAGCAAGGACTGTAGCTTCATCCCAAAAGTGAAAGGAGCCCACTGAATGGTGTGAAATGCCACCGGAGGCAGTGGGAGTCTCGGTTAAGCATCACTGGATTTGCATTTTGAGAGCATTACTCTGGTCACTGTGCAGACAATGAGTGGGGAAGAGAGACCAGTTAGGACCAGTTGTATACTCCAGGCAGAAGATATTGAGACTGGGACTATAAGAGATGGGGAGGGTGTCTTCTATTCCAGAGTGATTGTATAACTTTTATTTCCTGGTGGCTTTTATATCCTTTTTTTAACTTAAAATACTGATTTGGAGTCCATATTCATTTTATAGAGCTACCATAACAAAATACCATACACCAGGGAACTTAAACAACAGAAAATAATTTAATCACAATTCAGGAAAAAGCCCAAGATCAAAGTGCAGGCAGGGCTGCTTTCTTTTATGTTCTCTCTATGGCTTATAGATTACCATCTTCACCCCGAGCAGTCACGAGTCTTCTCTGCCTGCATTCCCGTGTCCTAATCTTCACTTCTTATAAAGAAACCAACCATATCCAACTATGTCTCACCATATTGGTCTCACTTTAACTTAATTTTCTCTTTAAAGCCCCTGTTTTCAAATATAGTCACAGTCAATATGCTGGTGGTTAGGGGTTCTGAATATGGATGGGGAGGGGAGGCCAGGGAGCACACTTAGCCTGTGACAGTCTCTGCTCAAATTCTGACTTCTCCTTATTTGAAGTCTGCGCTTCTCTGTCATTCTCAGATGAAAGGGGGCTCTGCTTCTTCTGTTGCTCTTTTGAGGGAAGGTGGTCTTTCCTCAGGTGAGTCCTTCTCACTTGGTCACCCACAGTTCTTTCTGATTTCCAACATACTTTTTCCCCCCATAACGGGTATGTAGGTAACCTTAGTATTTCTATTACATGTCAGTATCTACTACAAACCCAACCTCGCACACATATATACACAGTCGCCATGTTGTATGCAGTAAAAGTTGTGTGACCGTTCGATGGGTTTTGTTTGGGTTTTGGTCTTGCACCACAATGACGAATTTGACTTTCTTATGATTTCTACTACAGCATGGTTCAGCCACAAAAATGTCCTGTTCTGGTTACTTCTTAGGAACATATTTCTTTCATTTTACCTTCTTTGTGGGTTCATGAAATACCTGTTGTATAAAATAGCTGTCATATCCATTCCAAACAAAAATTTAACTCCACATAGGTGCGTCCAAATGTTTGTTGAGTGTCCACAAGGATACCCTAGGGTGCATAGACATAAGTAGCATCTCTTCTTAAATAATTTACAATGTGATGGTGAAATAAAACTATTTGCAATAAAAGGAACTATTTGCGGGTGAACCGTGCTGTGGGTGCTGTGGGTCAAAACGTGGTCCTCAGACCTGCAGCATTAGCATCATCTATGAACTTGTTAGAAATGCGGCCCTTGCCCTCACCTTTATACACTGAGCCAGAAACCCTAGGAGTGAGGCCAGTACCCCATGTTTTGACAAGACATCCAGGAATTCTCCTGCACGCTCAATTTTGAGAATTACCACTTCGTCCTAACAAGTGCATCCATGAGACTTTAAAGAAAGAGAGCTCATATGTGGAGTTGGGGGTGAAAGGAAAATCAGAGACTGTTTCTAGAAGTGTGTTGCATATGAGATAGGCCTTGAGGAGTGAGTAGGATTTTTATATTTATATGTAGAAAATCATATTTACTACAATTGCCATCTGCATGTTTATGTATTTCTCGTTACAAAAGTAATTAACAGCCTGGACGCTTAACTGGAAAGATCTGCTAGCTATCCCTTTCTTGCATTTTAACTGGCTCACTGTAAGTTGAGGCTTCTACCAACATATGCTCAGTTACAGAACTAGTAACTATGGTGGAGGCATTTTTGTCAGAGGACAAGTTCCATTCCCAACATAGCTTGAACTGGAAGTTGGGATTCTGCCTCCATATATGAGTTAAAATCAGTTCAAAATATCCTTAACTCTCACAGCAGGAAGGTACTGTCATTTCACCTGACCAGATAACCTCTGAACTGACCTGGAAAGGTAAGTGTCACCAGGACACATGGCATGGGCACACAGCTCTCCTGCCAGACCACTGAATGTCTCTGTAGCAAGAGTGGACAGACTAGAACTTAAAGGTCAACTCTGACCCACCACCTGTCTTTATAAATAAAGTTTTATTGGAACACAGCCATATCCATTCATTTATATATTGGCTACGGCTGCTTTTGCACTACAGTAGTGCAAACTTTTAATTCCCTCCCTGACTTTATATTAGTGAGGTCTCAAATTGCAAGTGACCATTGTTTGGATTAACAATCTATGGGTTCCTGTGCTGAAGTCCAGGGAAGGCCTGCTTGGAGTAGCTGCTCGCTTGAGTCTCCCACAGTGGTTCCAAATGGCCCATCACTGGGTGCAGGTTGCTTGAGAAATGTCTGTACATCCTGCCATGAGCCTTTTCCCTAGAGAGTGTGTCTGCTTAATTTTCTTGCCTTTGCTGCCCATTTCCATTTCCATGGAGTCCTAGTCTGCTGTGCTAAATGCACATCTTTCTCCTCTTGTGGTGCAATGTACTAGATATTCATCTTCACAGCACTACTGACTAGTACACACAGCAGATAAGATGACAGAATGGTTTCAATATTTAAAAAAAGACTCTCAGAAAATATAGGAAGTTGCTTTTATTCTCTTAGAATCAAAGCATATTTAAGCTGGCAACAGGACTAAAGCTCATCTTGAAGCCCAAGTGAAAAAAAAAATGATTCATAAATGTGTTTTAGTTGGCTCACATATTCTTTTTTATTTTTGTTTATTTAATATTTGAGCCAAGAATATAAACGCAGAGAGTTTAACTTTAGAATAGAGGTTTCTGGTTTCTGTAAGCCCATGTTCCCAAATGGCAGGACTCAGCTGGAATGGGACAGAGGCTGTGCCTGTTTGGCCACAGTCTCCTAGTTCCTTTGGCTTGGCCTCCTCCCTTGTCATGCATCTGCCACCCTTCACACTAGTTTGTGCTCCCTGACTCAATACAGTTATGCATCTGATTCCCAAAGGTTGTGTTTCTCACCTGTGTTTGCCAGTAATCATGCCAGCTTCTCATCTATGGGAAGCCCAGACTTAAAAAGCAGCCAGTTTCACGCCTGGACATCCCTGCCTTCTGGGAATGTTTCCTCTATATAGTTCATCTTATTTAGCATCCTCAAGTGGATAAATGACTTGCCCAAGTGATTTGTGTGTTTAGAAGTCAAAAGCTCACTGGGATAGGGGTCCTTTCACTTCTCATCCCTTGGGGGTTTGTTCTCACCCTCCTTCTTTCTCTACTCATCACCCTTAAATCCAGTTTACTGAAGAGAGGGGAATTTAAGAAGCCAGTCAACATCAAGTTTATTCTTGACTGAAATCTCTGCTTTTATAAACACTATAAAGAACAAGAACAGATAACATTTTTCTGTAAAGAACCAAGAAGTGAAGGTCTTAGGCTTTGCAGATCGTATGGACCCACCTGCACCTACTCAACCCTGCTATTGAGTGCAAAAGCAGGCAAAGACCTGTGTAAATGATGGGCATGGCTGTGCCCCAAGAAAATGTTTACAAAGACTGAAAGTCGGATGTGGCCCTGAGCTACAGTTTGCCCACCTGTGATATGGAATCATTCCATGAACCAGCAAGAGAAGCATGGTTGTATGTGGTGTGTGTCCCAGCATTACCCATCTTTCAAAGCCTGCCCAGGTGGTACTTTCCCAAATAGTTTAGCCCAGTTCTCTTGAAAAATATTATCCCTATAGCCTCAAGATTCTTAAAGAGTAACATTTTTCAATGTAGAGATCCCTGAGAGACCATGCTACCCTTTGAGGAGGTATTTGTGTAATGGTGCTGAGAATTTGCCTTTCCTCTCTCATTCTTTCATGAGTATACAGTGGAGTTTTCCAGAGGCAATGAGTGATGAAGTTATAACTGATGTATGCTTGTATATTTTTGCCTTTAAAAACTTCTCAGATATGATTTCCAATATGATAAATATTATTAGCTGTAACCTACATAAACAAAAACTCTTTAGAGATACCAGTAACAGGAGTACAGAGGAGTCCTGAAACCAAAAATTTTCAGAATTGTTGACATCGTAAGATTCTAATTGCTCTTTTCCTGTACTACAAAACACTTCTCATATTGTCATATGGGGTTTTGGAGAGGCACATTCAACAAAAAAATGTCATTTTTTATAGACAAGAGCTATGCTAACTAGGGTGTTTCATGGCCACACATGAATTTTCACGAAGTAGGTTTATTTATTTAACAATGTCTATTGTAAATCACCGTGGGCCAGATATCATACTTGGCATTACGTCTAGAGAGCTGAGCTGAATGAGTACCATCTCTGCCCTCATCAAACTTAAAATCAAATGGAAGAAACAGAAGTTAAGCAAACAATCACAACTCTTTACATCAAAACAAACTGAAGAGTGCCACCAAGCAAAAGTACCCAGGATGATGGGACACAGTGGCAGTGGTTTTTGTATCGCTGAGGGGAGTCAGCAAAGGACTTTACCCCTGAGTTCCATAGAATAGAGAGAGTCCATCTAAAACACCATTTCTCAACATTCACACATTTGACATTTGACTAGAGTGACCGCTGACATCTAGTACTGAGGAGAGGAAGGAACTGCCCTGTACGTGATAGGATACTTACAACATCCCTAGTCTCTGCTCACTAGGTCCCAGCAAGATATTTAGACACACCGTGGTTGTGATAACCATTCCTGAGCAATGCTTGGAGAGCTGTTGTCAGATAATTCCAGGTGGAGAATTCTCCCTAGTTGAGAGCTGGAAATCTAGCAAAATGGTGAGATGGTTACTATGGGAATCTAAGCTAGAGAAGCTTGTGGCTTATGGAGAGGTTGTCAACCTGCAGAGCAAAAGAGATCCAGATACCTATCTGTCACTTGGTAATAGATAGACTAGAAGAGAGTAGGAGAATGTCAAGGTGAGTTTCAGGGTTCATCATGTTGAAGGAGTGACTTTGGCTTCACAGATGTCACCATCACAGCCTGACTGTGAGACCTCAAGGTCCAGGGCTTGGAGTCCACACAGGAGTGAGGGAAAATACCTTTGCTCATCTCTCCGCCAGCACAGCCGCCTGTGTTGTTCATCTCTGCCTGGTTGGAGATGGCTTTAATAACAGACCCCAAACAGCTCTTCTTTTTAAAATTGACAACTTTAGAAAAGAAAAACCATCTGGCAGCACTGAGTGAATTAAGTGGTGTTTAATCTAGCTGTATTAGGACATTGTTTCAATGCCAGTTGACTCTTTTAAACATTTGTGAAGGTTGGCAAACACATCCAAGAAAACAGACTTAACGATACTCATAAAGCTGGCAAATTATCTGATGATAGTATTTTTGATACAAATTAGTATCAGATATCAAGATTTCTGAAATTCTCATCGCAGTGGTGAACACTGTGTAGCTCTTCCTTCCAATCAGTAACCCAAACATTCTCAACCTTGAGTGAGAAAAACAACCTCCAGAAGAGCTTGTTCAAAATGTGAAGTTGGGGTTGGGCTCAGGAATCTGCATTTTAACAATCCCCACCTTACCCCCACCCCAAGTGATTCTGAAGCAGGTGGTTTAGCTGACCACTTTGAGAAACACTCACGTAGTAAAAAGCACCTTAAAGGAATTTGGTGCAATGCGTTTCTACCACTGAGTTTCTCTCTGTGACTCCTTCGTCTCACCCCTGCTCTGCTTGACCAGTCCATTTGGATAGAGCTGCTTTTACAAGCTTTCCCCAAATGCTTGGGTGTCTCTGTTGTGCAGCTCCCTTGGTTCTGTAGCGTACTTGCAGCAACAAGTGACAGCCCCCAACTAAACCTGGCAGAAGCAATCTAGACATCTTAACAGGAAGCCCAGAGAGCGCTCAGCTTAATTCAGAGGCTCAGTGACACTGTGAGGACTCTGGATTCCTTGCATCTCAAGTGGCCCCTTGCAGAGTGATGAAACACAGCTGCAGCTTCCATATCAGAAGTGGAAGGTGACATCCACTGAGGGAAACTTTCCCAATTCCTCCTCCAGACACTGCCCTTCTTGTCTCAGCAACTAGGAGTGTAGAACATGTGCTTGCCTAAATGAGTCTGTTGGCAAAAGAGATCACGAGTATCTCTTTTCACCAACCAAGATACCCTCTCCACGTCTGGAATGGGACAGTCGTCCCAAAAGTCATGCTGTTCTAAGGAGGTTCCCCTAAGAGGCAGAACCTCCATTAGTAGAAGGAGAAACAGCTACAAGGAAGACAGCAGCTGGGCCTTCATCCTCTCTTGCATCACTTCTTCTGCCTTTCCCCACAGGAGTTTGAGTCACATCCGGGCAGGCACCTGGTCTTCCTTGCTACTTTTCCTACCTTGATTATAATTTGGATGAAAACTATAAGTATTAGGACCTAAATTATCTGCAAGTGACAACACCCTAGAGCAAACTAATTCCCATCTTTTTTGGGAAAGGGAATAAATATATCACATTGTTGTTTTGGAACATTGAGCAGTATGTCTGCTTCAGGCCCCTGATGTTCCACAGACCCAAATGAGGCACCCAGGGATCTGTTCACTCTTTCTCTCCTCCAGCTCTAAGGCCCTCTCAATGTAAGGAACAAGATGACACCAGGATCCCAAGACTGTCTCCTCTTGGGTTAACACCCCAAACGCTCCTGTAGAAAACCCCAAAGAGGAGGAAGTCAAGTGCCTGCTGAGCACATGGGAAGAGTTTGGGGTGCTCTGGATCAGTCAGGGCTGGTCTATTTGGCCACCTTGTACTGGCACAGTGACAGTCCCACCCAAACCCCATACAGCGGCTTCCCTACAGGAAAGAGATTCTGTTGCCAGAAGAAGCCCAGAGCAGACGTTGAGCAGGCAAAACAACAGATGTCCACTACATTTATGGGTGGGGAGGAAAACTTTTCAGAACATTATACTCAGAGTAAGCCATAATCAAACACTACTAACCGATACAGAGATGCAACATTTCTTCCAATTCCTCTGGAATATATAAATTAAATTTGAAACTTTAAATAATAACTCTGTTTCATAACCATTTTAAAAATCTTTGTTTCACTGATTTTAGGAAAGGATCTTTAAATTCTTTTCTCATAAATTATTTTCAAAGTATTCTGTATCTTCTATTGTATTTTGACTTTCTTTTTCTCTCTTTTCCTTGTTTGTGTCGTGACTTCTTAATCCCGCATATCATGAACCAGTAATGTACTAAAACATACAAAAATGCCATCTCCCTGAGGTGCTTGTCCAGATTTCTCTTTCCCTATCAGAAATATTTTACATTCTGATTCTTCCCAAGCGAAAATAATTTGTAATCTTATTACTTCATGTATGAGCCCCTTCTTCTTGAATCTTGGTGATTCTTTCCCTTAGTTCTACTTTAGATGGTAAGCACTTAGGTATACATTTTAATCATTTATTCACTTGACAAGTATGCCTTGGGACCCTACTAGTATTGCAAAGTTAAACATTAGAAATACAATTTTTTTTAAAACTCTACAATGTCCTAGAACATTTTTGGTGGTAGAAAGTATATTTATCTTTACATCCCCAAAATGTTTATGGAGGATGGGAGAAAGAGGAGGAGAAGCATTATTATCATCATTATCATTATTATTATAGAAAGCTTTTGTTTAGCACCTACCACACATCAGACAAAGTGCTAGGTACATTTCTGCATATGGCTTTCTGATCCTTTCAAAAATTCTAAAAGTTCACTGCTGTTATTTCCATTTCACAGTTGGAGAAACTAAGCCTCAATGAAGCACCTTGCTCAAGTTCATATACCCTAGGACAGACAGACCGTAGTTTGGAACCCAGATTTGACAGGTTTTGCATCCTGTTCTCTCTCCTGGTTATAGAAGCTGCTCCATGACTGCCCAGTAGACCCAGAAACTGACTTCTGGTTTTCAAGATTAAGGTTCAAATAGGTCTGCCATCTTGCATGCACAATGTAGGAGGTGGACTTGGAGTTGCTAATCCCTTAGCGAGGATAAATTTTCTTCTCAACCTGATTCCTCAACCTGCCATCTTCTCATCCTGACTCCTCTGGTAACAGACAACAGGGTCTCATCCCCAGGCATCCCTAATCTCAAATGCATCTCCGGAAGGACTTTGGACCTTAATTTTTTTAAAAAATGGAAAAATTATGAAGTTTGGTGCCAACCAGATGGTCAGTAGAAGACTCCACAGTGAAGAAAACACTCTATTGTAGCTTCTCGCCTATGTGGCTCTTAAGCACTTGAAATTGGTTAGTGTACCTTGCAGCTCAATTTTTAAAATTTTAATTAATTATAATTTTAATTACCACTGGTAACTAATTGCTCTCATACTGGACAGCACAAAACTATAATCATCTTTGTCATTCTTTGGACCCCTACCTGAACTCCAGAAAAACCCATTTAGGATCCTGAAATTAATTTATTTGGTTAAAGACAATATTTTTAATGAAATAGCTTAGAGTAATGAAATTGAGCAGAATAGAAAAAGAGAAGAAAATGTCAGTGCAAATCAGTTTGGAAATTTTTGTTTCACATATTTGTGTCCTGAGTTATTATGCAAAGTAAATTTCTTCCAGTGGATCATGGTCAAAACAAAATGTCTGAAAGCTACTATGTGCCCCTGAGTAATATTAGTGAAACCTTGACAGTAACACACTTCTGTGATACTTCCTTATCCAGCCTGGAGCTTTTCAAGACCTCAGTTCAGAAATATGTTCTTTCAGATCCTACAACCATGTGGTAAGCATGTGACTTTTCTCAGAAGTAATCAAAACTGACTTTGTGGTCATCTGCCTGTCTAGATACAGCGACTCAGCCTGGTGACCCACAGACAGAATCTCACTCACACAGACAGGCTTTTTCAGGACCCGGATTTGTTTGTGCATGACCGTAAGTCCCTAGGTCCAGTTGCTTCTACGCTCTTAGGTGGGCCATTCTCTTTGGTGTGGTCCCCTTGCTTGGATTTTGCCACTTACACTGCCTGACTAGTCCCTGAAGACATTGTGTTGGACCTGTGTTTCATACACATAGAACATTCTGTCTCAGTGATGCAAACACCTGCTGTGGCATGCATGCCATAGGTGTGCCACCACCGGCTATCTGGAAGGAAACCAAAATATCACAGAATGCAACTATTTCACTTTATAGATGGAAAAAAAAGGGCACAGAGATGTGGGAGGAGGTGACCTGCTGAGGCCCTCAAAAAGTTAGGAAGAGAAGGAAGTTGGCAGAGAAGGAACTGATTGCCTCAAAAAAAAGAAAAAGACACTGGTAGAAACTGCTATAAGACAGAGGAACAAGAAGGGGAGGGAAAGTGAGAGACAGGGAGGGATGGGAACAAGGAATTGAGTAAGAAGGAGAAGAGAGTTGAAGAAAGGCAAAGACTTCCTCACAGCCTGACAGACAGGCTAGATTTCTGTGTGAGGGCCTGTCACAGTTAGAATCATGATGTGTGAGTGTCTAGCTAGTGGAAGTATCTTTGGTGTCTAACATATTTGCCCCATTGCTCAAATTTCTACGGGACTTCCCCAGTGCCTCTGCAAAGAGATGCCTCAGAAGAACTCTGAGTGTATCTGAAATGGCTTCAGCAAGTCCCCACCTTAGATGCTGAGCAGAGTGTCCCTGACCTGAAACTCTGATTTTTCCCCATGTATCCTGCTGGTGTAATCAGCAGGATGTAGATTCTAATCAAGTTCCTCACTTCACTGCCCGCCAGGGCTACACCTGAAAAGATGGGCATGGGATGAGATGGGGCAGAAGCCCCCTGGCTGCCTGGGGTGGGTAAGTGTCATGAGCAAGTGGTCTTCCCCACTTCTACAAGTGGCTCAGAGTCTGTCTGCCTGGGTTCTAGGCTTGGATCACAATTCCAATGCCCACAAGTGCCTGGTAGTACAAGAGGGAAGCTGGCAGGGAAAAGGCAAAAGGAAGAGCTAGGAACCATGGTGATCTGCAAGAACTTAGAAACAAACACCAGGCCTTCCAAATAAAGCGTGTCTGGGAACCACATCCAATGCAAGCAACCCTTGGTCTAGGGAATTTCCCTGGATGACCACCAGGTCAGTGTGTTTGCATTCCATGCATGATTTGCAACAGAATCAGTATAACCTGGAGCCTTTTTCATTATTTCATTCCAAGAAAGCATTCATATGGTAGGTAACTTTACCATTTAAAAAAAAATCCCCAAACTACATATTTTGTGTATTCTTTCCACTCCAATACTGAAAACCTGTAAGTCGAGCAGCCAGGCTAACAGCTGGTGTTCCTTGGATTTCCAGTGTATCAGATCTTGATGGCTAGCCAGGGTCTCAGGAAGCAAACATTGTATAAGTACTAAAACCTTTCGCTCCCAGGCCAAGGCCCTGAGTCACTCATAACACAAAACAATTGCTGCCTTCCTGACATTTCCCTATTTCCAACGTGGTTTCCAGGGCCCCAGACAAAACCCAAATGATATTTTTCAGATAAGCTGTGGAGGTGCTGGAAAGAGTGTCACCAGGCTGGAGCCCAAGGCAACCCGATTCTCCCCATTGGGGATGCCTGGGCAGGTCCCAATATCCAATATCCTCCTTCTTGCAAGATGCCAGCTAGTGGGAAGCTTGCTGGGTGTGTCTCATAGGAGAGAGAAGAGACAAAACTGAGCTTCCCCAGACCTGCTGATGCTCATCTGAATCCTAGCTCTAACCTTTACCTAGGGTAACTTTAAATGAGTTAGCCTGTCTGTGCCTCAGATTCCCCCAAGCAAAACAGGGATAATAATTTTCATGGAGCCACTGGGAGAAGTAAATGAGATGATACCTACAAAGCACTTAACTCAGTGTCTGGCACATAAGAATTGCTCAATTAATGTTAGCTGTTTTTAGTTGCTTTCCCAGACTCCTTGGTGTCACTCACTGGGAATTTGTAAAGATTTATGAGGGACAGAGTCAGAGTAACAAGAGAGCTGGTATCCATTGGTAGGAGCCTTTTCCAAAGTGGGAGATATATCAAGGCCAGCAGACACACAGAGATTTTCTCCCTTCCCCACTAAACTACAATGTTCTTCAGCCATCATTACACTGAGGTACTGTATTATGTGTTCTTAATATTCCATGGCCAAGAGTAACCAGATGGTATTTTTGAAGCATTAACCGACTTTTCCTTCACCCACCCCTCTTGTGCCTTCCCCTATTCAGTTAGCAAAGCCTCAAGGCGGGGATGGGCAGCAAAAAGCAGGCACAAAGGGGTGCTCCCTCACTGTGGAATATCAAAAGCCTGTGCCCTCAAAAGCACAGGAAGGATTTACTACAAAGCTAAATGTTCTGGACAAAACCAGAGTTAGGGAGGACAGAGCAGGCTCCTGTGGCTTAGCTAACAAGATCGTTCCCTGGCCCAGGGGTAGGGAGGACAATCTCTGGGAAAGAAATGAGGACACGGATTTATTTGGAGCCTTAGAAAGAAGCCTTGTCCTGCCCTCTGGGTGGAGACCGTGGGGGAGTAAAGAACGGGCAAACTGACTCAGTCATGGTTCCCACTCATCCCGAGATGCAGATAGGTCAAGCAGAATTCAACTTTATGAGTAATAAAGAATTCCCTGGTGCTGAGGACTGCCATGTGTGCCTACTTGCTCATGAGACTTACCTGTGAAGGCCACTTAAGGTTTATCCCATACCCATCTGCTGTCACTGTCCCATGGCCGCCAGCTGCCAGATAGGAGCAGACTAGCTGGCCAAGAGCTTGCATTCTGACGCTCATCCTGCCCCCTGAAGGACGGCAGCCATGACATGAGCATGCTGGTGAGCCTGGCAGTGAGCCTACAAAGGACTCCATTGCTGCACTGATTTTGCCATATACTCTTGGGTGTCAGAATGCGTTCCTGACCTGCAGACCCAGGAAACTGTGGCCATCTGTAGGGGGCCATCTGTGGAAAGACTCTAGAATTCCCAGAGGACTCCCCCTTGCCCTGCTGCAGCTGCCAACACCTGCAGGCTTCCCTCTTGGGACCCAGCCTGCACCCCTGTACTTAGACAATATCAGGCTTTCCCAGCTACCTGGGAAAGCTGCTAAAGCTGGCCTGGTAGCAGAACCTGTTTCCTCCTCTGCCAAGGAGGCTCAATTTCTCTTCCTTGCTTCCTCCAGTAACCTCCACTCATTATTTTGTAAACCTTTTTAAACTTTCTAAAAAGTTTAAAATTTAATTTTTTTTTTAATTTGGCTGTTTTGGGGAGAATTAAAATACCCCATTAGCATCCTTCCCCTGATCCTGCCCTGCCCCTCAGGGGTAAACACTGCTGGTACTTTCGCTTTGCAGGCAGCCAATCTGAGAGGTCAGAGAACAGGATTTAGAGTCAGGCTGCACAGGTTCGGGTGCTGTGTCTGCCATTTACTATCTGAGCAACCTAGGATGAGTAGCCTCAGCTCTGTGGGCCTTAGTTTCTTATCAATAACATAAAAAGCATCCCTTCTGGAGTTAGGGTGATAGGCACAGATTGCTGAGCACACTTCTAACACAGAGGAATCACTCTAAATCCTACCTATCATCCTCCTGTCTTTATGCATTCATCCCGCCTTCTTCCTGCCTGACTACGATTCCCAGCTTTCTCCTGTGCTCTGCATTTTGGAACTCTTTCTGACCCCCAGTCCATCACTATTCCATCACTGAACCTCAGTGTGACCCTCAACCCTAGGCTCATTAGTCTTGTGTAAACTCTCGTCCCTCCTTCTCTTAATCCTAGAACTCCAAGCCAGCCTAGTTCACTCTCTCAGTTTGCCCTGCATCATCCTGTTATCCTAGAGCTGCTATCCAGGCCTGCCTAAACCCCTTTCTACTCTGGACCACGGCTTTCTCATCTGTTCAGTGAAACCACTAGGCCAGACTCTTCCATTCTTTCATTCATTCAACAGAAACAGTGAACAATGACATGAGTACTTCCTGCATGCCTGGAAGTGAGGGTGAAATGGTAAACAAGAAACACGTGGTCCTTGCTCTCATGGAATTCACAAGCTGGTGTATGAGGACAACCTCCCAGGCCCCTTCCATTCTAAGGGTCTGATTCTTTATGTCCACAGATATGGATATAATAGTGCAATGTGATAACATATGCATGGTCCTCAGGGGTTGCCAAAAACAGTAAATCACTTGCTCATTCTAAGTATGCACACCCAGAAAACACCAACCAAGTCCCCCTGGAAACAGCAGATGTGCCCAAAATACACTGCCCCAGGATAACATAAATCATAGTCTCTCATTCCCACAGCAGGAAACACCCAATTCACACATTCCTCTTCAGATACATCAAGAGCATATCAACCACCCACCCCTGCAGCCCACAGAAACCCATAAACAGAGAACTCCAGGGGAAAGAAGAGGTCGCTTAAGGTAGCAAATGGTCTGAGGCCAACAGCTTTTATCTTGACAGTCAGCAGTAAAGAAAACCCAGGAAACCTTTGCTGGACTTGTCCAAGAATGGATTTGAGAAATGTTTGCTCAGGAGCTAGTGGATAGGAACAGTTGACAAAGAATTATTGTACCGGGTTTAAGGTGAGGATCCATGACTCCAAAGATCCTTTGCTATTAATTATTGCTTATTGAACCAAAATCCATTCCACACAGTGCTCTAAATTCTCTTACTTGATTAGGTCACTTAATACTCACAAATTTACTTGTGTTATTCCCATGTTAAACACAGGAAAACTAAAGGCTTGACGTTTTGTAACACTTAGTCGCTCAGCAGGGCTGCAATCCAAACCCAGCCTGCCTGTCTCCAGGCTGCAGTGCCACGCCACGTGCCTCTCCCTCCTCCCGGCTTGGGATCCCGTGACTCGGTGGCCTTGCCATAGGAAACAAGGGAAGTGCCACGGGCCCTGATTCAACTCTGAAATCAAATCAGGTGGCCATGTTGCGAGCTACCAGATCCTCCGCTATGCAGGCCGTCACCTGCAGCCTTTTTCTTTCTAAACTTGGCAAATACCTGTGAGCTCACTCAGAGTCCTGTGGGCTCTCATGAAGTCACAAGCCCCAGCAGTGTGACAGCTGCTGCACTCATGCCCACCTCTGTGTGCATTTTTCTGGGCCCAGGCCATTGCCAGCTCTCTGCTGAAGCAGAAGAGTCTCTGCTTGATGTCTCACCTTTCAACAGAAGCTTTACTGTTTTGATTTCACTTCCAACCAATTATTCACAGTTGTTACGCTGTCTCCAAATCAGCTTTGTCACTCTTTTAATTATATTTCAGCATAGCATAGTGACTTCTAGCTTTAAAAGGCTATTTTAAAGATACTCTATTTAAATATGGGAACATTTTTATCTACAAGGTCAAGTGACCAGTGAAGGGGGAAAAATATTGTTCGGGTAAAAAGAACATACTTGTGGTGCTTGTGAGAAGAATCACGCCATTAAGTGCTTTGACAAGGAACTAATAAATCTGGTAACATAGAACAGTCTAGTTTAAAAGCATGCCAGTTAGGGCCAGGGATATAGCTCAATGGCACAGTGTTTGCCTGGCAAGCATGAGGTCCCAAGTTTGATTCTTGGTACCAAAAAAATAAAAATAAAAAAATAAAACGTATACCAGTTAATGGAGAGGAAAGAGTATAGAAAGAGGAAAAGAAACAGAAGTAGACACACAAAGGTAGAACCATTTGTTAATTGGAAAGAAGCTTGTAAACCATTTTGCCCAATATTCTCTGTGACCAAGGAGGGAACTAAGGCCAGAGAAGTCAGATGATTTGCCCAGGATTAGAAAATTCGGTAACAGCACAGAGGGATTTGAAACATGGATTATTTCCAGCACTACCCGTCATTCAGAGACACATCAAGGAAGAAAGAGAGGAGGGAGGAAATCGCAGGCGGAGCCGGATGCTGCGCTGGTTTGCAGTTGCGCCCAGTGCATTGGCCCCTCCACTCCCTGGGCAGTCGGCCTTGCTGCCCTGCAGTGTGTTGTTCTAGTCCAACATAAATGAACTTCAAATGAACCTGGTAGCATTCAGGAAGAGCTTTATTCGTAGACTTGGTTGTGGCATTAAGATGTTTTCTTGTAGAACTCTAAAGATTTGATATGCATATTAAAAAAGACAGTGCTTCAGACTGTTAGTTTTTAATATCAAAGGCATTGACCAGCCAATTTTCTGACTTCAAAAAACTATACTGACAGCCATTGCCAACTGATTTTCTCTCTTTTATTCGTGAAAAGATTAGAATGTTCATTCAATGCCCAAAAACTGTGATTTTTTTTTAAAAAAAGAAATCTGTATAACACTGCTTAGGATCTTTTGTTTCCCACTCAAATTCAGGAAGAGTGACCTGTGTGTAATTAATTCCTGTTGGGAATTTTTTTTTAAATATAACTTTAAAGCTCGTTAGAGATAAAACATGAATAATTTATGTCAAAGGTGGAATTTCTAAATTAATTTGTACTTTTTTTTATATAACCAAGATTCACAGTTTTCCTTTTCTCTTGCCTGGTGTTCTGTTTTTGAAGCTATCATGCTACACTATCTAATATAGTAGCCACTTGCTACATATGACTGTTTAAACGTAAATTTATATTAATTAAAATTAAATCAAATTTAAAATCTATTTTCTCAGACATACAAGTACCTAATGGTCACATGTAGCTAGTGCCTGTTATTCTAAATGGAGCAGATACAGAACGGTTTCGTCAGCTCAGAAAGTTCTGTTGGACAGCACTTAGGGTAGGTAATGGGAAGGTCTCTCTCAGTGCCCTTGTGTGGCCAAATAATTCTAAAAAGAATTCAGAGGTTCCTTGCATGCATTTTAGAAACACATCACAGAATCCACACACCTAAACATGGTGGCATCATGGATAATCTCACAAATGAGGAGGGCTAATGTCCTACCAACCTGATGGCAGCTCTTAAGCAGTGGTCTCAGGGAAGCTGGTTCCTAAGATGAGATTGTTTGAGGATTTGTAAGTCAATGTGGAACTTGAAAGACGTCTGCCCAATGATCAAATGTGGCAAATAAGAAACCCAACCTGAATACTTTCTGAGATGAAAATTAGTGGAACAGTAACCAGCAGAAAATCAATAATCAAATCTCAACATTTGGGGCAGGGAGTGTGGCTCAGTGGTAGAGCAAGATTATAGGTTCAGTCCCAGCATCTCAAAAAAGAAAAAACGAAAACACACACACACACACACCATTCACACCTACACACACAGGAAATAAGGTTAGATTAAGTTCCTGATCTAATTACCCAAGAATAAAAAATCTTACTGAAAATTAGGCAGTTTTCAGGGCAGGAGCAGATGGGGCAGATCTCAACCTAGCTTCCCTGCCCCTAGGGATCCTGTCCTATGGAATCCTCTGTCCAGGAATTCTCGGGGTAGGGAAAGGTCTTACCACACTTACAAGATTCTTTTTTTTATTTGATTTTTTAATTTTTTTAATTTATTAATTTGAAGGTAGTAAAATACAACAAAACAGGATGGAATAAAGCCTATTGAGACAGTGTAGTGAAGCTGGTACAGAACTTCACAACAGGTTACCAGGATAACAGTAATAGGTACCATAGTATATCTTATTATCTTCACAATAGTTGTTCTTTCAATCAGGTATAGCAAAATCAAAGAAAATACAGAATATTATAGAACTTATCAAAACAGTATTGAATAGAGCAATACCATTAATCAGGAAAAAGCAAAACAATGATAAAAATATTTGGCTTCAAAGAGATGGCAGAAGGAAATTCCCCTTACTTGCTATATTACATATGGTCAACCTCCCAAGAGATGCTCAGATCTCTGGCTCCCACTTGCTAATGGGGGGGGGGATGTTTGATTCTCAGCCCACGCGGTAGACTCACAGCCGCTTACCAGGGAGGCGAGTGGGTTGCTTGGTTTCCCAGCACCTAAGTTCCAACATGGTGCGGATCTCAGGAGACGCTGCTGCTTCTCGCCCTGCGGTGGCTGTGGTCTTTTTTCTTTTTAAACAGGGGCTTGCTATATAATTCAGGCCAGCCTTTGAATTCCGTGGCCTCAAAATCATGATCTTTCTGCCTCAGCCTCCCAAGTGCTAGGATTGAAGGCATGTGCCACTACCCCTGCCAAGAATTTGGTTTGGTTTGGTTTGGTTTGGTTTGGTTTTTTTCTGTGGTATTGAGAATTGGACCTGTACTACAGTACAGTGCTGTATTACTGAGCTACACCCCCAGCCCTGTAAGATCAAATCTTACTGCCCTTTCTAGTCTTAGTGTACATCAGCAGTCTGGAAGAGCTGACTCCAGGGACCACTTGTGGGTCTGTTATTCACTGACATCAGACATTTCTGAAGCTGTAGCCACACCCAGCATCACCCAAGCAGCATCCTCTGCCCCGCGAAAATGGCAGAGTTGGTACTTCCGCCTTAAGAGGCCTGTTTTCCTGGTCCATCCCCTCACTCTAACTTCTGGCCTTTTTGTCTGGACGGCTCAAAGGCCGAGTTGTGACTGAAGCCTGTGCTCACAAATCCACTTTCCCATAAAGTCAGGTCAGAAAAAAATAAAATTGATCTTGGAAGTTGGTTCTTGGACTATGAGGCAGGTTTAATTAGAAGCAAATGAAAATCTGTTCGGTGATTCTGCATGAACTTTGAGAGACTTCCAAGAGCTCTTATCACTGATGGGCATGATTGTACTTTTTGTTCTTATTTTATTTTCAGACTCACAGCTTTGCTTCTCTTGGCAATGGGAAATCACCACACTGCTCATATAAACAGATTTATATTTTTCTCACAACTGGAAGGACGAGGAGAGAGCAAATTATTTTCTAGGGGACACTGAGCAGAAATCAGGGGGGGGGGAAGCCACATATAAATTGCCCTCAAGAACATCTTGTATTTTTTTTCAATTTTCTTTCCTTAATTACCTGAAATGATTACCATGCCATGTGTAGATCCATTTCATGTTGTCAACAACTGCGTGTTATTACTCTGAGCTGTGGGGATGATCTCGTGATCTGAATACAGAGCACATGTGCTGTGCGCTTAATGTGCTTTATCACGGCAACCCACTTAATGAATTAATGATTTTGTTAATGCATTTATACTTACCTCGAATTTAAGACAGTAAAAAAGAGTTAAATAATAGGAGTGAGAGATTATGAAACAGATATTTCTCTCCACTGTAGTTAGCAAAATTGTCAGCCGCCAGTTTCGGGTCTAAGCCAGCAGCCTCCTTCTGTGCAGCACGCTGAGGTTCAAGATAACTGAAGTTGGAGATTATTAGGAGTCCTGCTTCCCTGTTCCTTTTCCAAAAAGAGGAAAGGGGATGCGGGCAGACATGAGGATCATAGATCTAAGAATATGAAAATAGTTGCACGATAATGCAACTAATTTGACCTAATTTGATTAAAAGTGTGAGATCCCAGGTGGATCAGTTAGGACAGACCAGGCTGTGAGGGCTGATTAACAGACTCTGTAGTTTCACAGCCTCTTTGGAATCACCAGATGCTAATCACAGCGCTCCACTTCCCTGTGACCCTCACAATCGCTGGAACACCTTGGGTATTTTCCGAGTTTTATGGAAAGTGCTATTCACGTACAGTTTTACTATGAGTCCTGTTTCCAGCCAAAGTGCCTCCCTTTATGTCCCATTCCTAGCAAATCTGTCTTCTGTTGACCAACTTCCTTCATTTTACATATGTGAAAACTGAGTCCCAGAGGGGCTATAACTTGTTTAGCTTAAAGGCTATTTGGAGGCAAGTGACCCACCATTTCTTTGAAAGCCATAAGCCAATTGCAGGACCTGAATCTCTTTTGACAAATTTGGTGCCTTATTTTTATCTATAGATCACCCAAGAAATAGCATTTCTGGATCATTGCTTTAAAATGCAATTTATTCTGTCTTTATCTCTCTCTCTTTCTCTCTCTCTCTCTTCTTCTCTCTGTCTCTCCCTTTCTCTGTCTCTCTCCCTCTCTGTCTCTCTCTCTGCCTCTATCTCTACTTCTCTCTTCTTCTCTCTCTCTCTGCCTCAGTCTTTCTCCTTCACTCTGTCTCTCTGTCTCTCTCTGTCTCTCTCTGTCTCTCTCCATCTGTTTCTCCATCTCTCTGTCTCTCTATCTCTATCCCTCACTCTTCCACTCTCACTTCCTCTTTCTGTCTCTCTGTCTCCATCTCTCTATCTCTCTGTCTAAATGTGTCTGTCTATCTCTCTTCCTGTCTGTCTCTCCCTCTCTCTGTCTCCCTCTCTATCTCTCTCTCTCCCTTCCTCTCTCCCTGTCTCTCTCTCTCTCTCTCTCTCTCTCCCTCTCTCTCTCTCTCTGCTGCTGGTACTGGAGAACTCAGAGCCTTCAAAGTGAGCTACATCCCCAGCCGTTTTTTAATGGTCTATTTTGAGACAGGTTCTTACTAAATTGCAGGTTGGGCTTGAACTTGTGATCCTTTTTTGCCTCAGCCTCTCATAGTGTTGGGATTACAGTGGTATACCAGCTTGCCCAGTATAATCATGCATCTCTTAGTGACAAGGATGCATTCCCAAAAAATGCACTTTTAAATGATTTCCTTCAATGTGGTCTGTGCAAACATCATCAAACGTACTTACACATGCCAACATGAGATTGACCAATCATCCAGTGTGGTCTCTCTCTTTTCTTAGTTTTTGTTATTGTTGTTGTTGTTGTTGTTTTGGGTTGTTTTAGTTTTGTTTTTGTTTTGAGATGGGGTCTCACTATTTAGTGAGCTGAACTTTAACTTACTATGTAATCCAGGGTGGCCTACAATTCACCTCTACTCTCCTGCCTCAGCCTCCCGAGTGCTGAGACTACAGGTGTGCACCACCACGCATGGCCAATGTGGTCTCTCAATATAACAGACAATAGTAAATATGAGATGTATGATGAAACATCTGCCAGCACAACATACAGTACTGTTTTACAGTAAAGTGTTTTTACAGTTTGAAGGCACACGCTACAATAATAAAAAGCATAGTACGGTAAACACATAAACTAATATAGCCATTTATTATCACTACCAAATGTCATCCACTGTATATAATTGTATGCACTATACTTTTACATGAATAGCAGTGCAGTTATTTATGCACACCAGCACCGCCACAGTCACGTAAGTAACGTGTGGCACAAAGCTGTTGCTACAGCCACAACATCACCAGGCAATGGTAATTTTTCAGCCCCATTCTAATGTCATGGGACCAATATCACATATTCAACAGTGACTGAAACATCATTTTTATGGCACTTGACTTTATTTCTTAAATTGTTTTTCTGCACTCTGGAATTTGACCTCTATTACTGCAAGGAAAGAGAAAATCTGTTGCCCACACATAAGTCTATGCCTTCCTAGAGAGGTTTATGGACCCGTATCACAACGCCAGCCACTTAAGCCTGCCTTAGCTTGATACAGTCAGTGAGAATTTGGTGGGGTAGGGTGTTAATTACTTCTACTCTTTCTGCTTTTTTCTTCCAGTTAATATTTATGATAGTGTCTTTTTTAATTTTTTAAAGAATTGGAGCCTCCTGGATAGTGATCTCTTGTTTCTTCTTACAGTTCCTTATCAGCAGAATCCCTACACTCCCCCGGGAAGCTCCAGTGTCATCCAGTGCTACAGATGCGGAGACACATGCAAAGGGGAAGTGGTTCGCGTCCACAACAACCACTTTCACATCAGATGCTTCACCTGTCAAGGTAGGAGCCCGGATCTCCCAACTGGCTTCTAGATTCCTGACCACACACTCCAGCAGGACCTGCCTCAGGCAGGAAAACAGATCCAGACAGTTAATATATCAAAAAAGCTGGAAGAGACTTTCCCTGAGGGGCTGCTTAAGAGAATTCCCCCTTAGGCAGTGGGGAACAGTGTTCAGATGTGAGGGAGAAAGAGAGCAGGTGACCATAGAGGGGCTGAGGCTGGCCCAGGGGAGGAACAGTCCTGCAAGCTTAACTTAAACATCTAAAAAAAAAAACTCCTGGCTGTGCCAACAAATCAATTTGAGAGCAAATGGTAGCACATGCCATCTTGGCTAAATCCAGCCTGGCTCCGAATTGATCACCTGTTCTGCAGCAGGGTGAGAGTCCTCAGAGATTAGGTTTAACAAGGGAGGATACCCATCTTGACCTTAGTAAGATTTGTAATTGGAATCAGCCAGATACTGAGTTACTTCTAATCAGTTCATCTAACGCATGGCTAATTTACAGAATTCCAGGCTCAATCTAGCTCAGAGTTCAAAAAAAAAAAAAAAAAAGCAAGATAGTAGCAGCAGGAGAGAGAAAACATGGAAAGTCCTCTGGCCCAAGGGGCCACCTTCTTTTCCACAGTGTCTCTGACCAATGTCTCTCCAACCACCACTCCCGTACCCTGCCTGCAGGCCCCTCTGCTCACACAGCAGCCCTTCTCAAGGTGGACTGGTTGTGGGTTCAGGAAGCATTTGACCTAAAATCTAACCCTAGGTTTGTCCTCATAAAATTTAGAGACTACCTTGCGTTTGCTTTTGCTCATGACTGCCCTTCAGATACTTGTAGCATGGTTTTTCTATGTCCAATTATATTGCAAGTCCTTGCATCAGGGCCTATCTGAAATTCCGGTCTGTGTTGTCCTCAACTCTTCCTCCTTGATCCATTCTAGTCTATCACGGAAAGCAGGGTATTCAGGAACGGATCTGGGTCCAACAAACATAGCAAGGACTATATTTCTGTTCATGTGGCTGATGCTGGATTGACTTCCTGTGGAGCCACTTGACACCATTGACTTGGACTGAATTTAGAGTCAATTGAAGCCCCCAGATCTTTCCATATCAGTCACCACCTCCATCTGGTGTACCTGAGATTAGCTTTCCCTACCATAAAAAAACTCCAGAACTTCTTTCTTCATTATCCAACTGGGCTCTTCACTGGGAAACTAAGTTATGTATTCATATATCCCATTTGCTATATCTTATTGGCAAATAAGTGTGTATCTTAACTGGTGTGGCTTAAATTTTATTCTGAGAATTGGCAAACCCCTTTAGCACAAGTTGAACTTCAAGAATGCCTTATGAGTGACTATTTTTACATGCTCAGAGACTGAAGCAAGATAAAGAATAAAGACAATAAAATTGTTACAAGGTGGTTTGGGATATGACCCTATGATTGTATTCTTGAGTGTTGCCAGTTACCCTTTGCTTAAACCAAAGGGGGTAGTTGACCTGTCCCTCACCTGGCTTCTTATCCCCCAGCAGACTGACCTGGACTCAGTCATATGGTGGCCTCAGAACTCCAAATGCAAGAAGAGAGCAAGTCTCAGTTTGTGTCACATGTGTCGGAGTCCTGCAAAACAAGTTAAAAGGCCAACTCTGGTAGAAGCTCACAGAGAAACAGACCTTGCCTTTTATGGGAGGATCTGGTTTCAAGCGTGCGAATGCAGAAAAAGGAATAATTTGGCCACTTTGAATCTAACACAATGAAATTGTAGAATTACTTTCAATTGAGTTTAAGAGAGAAAACAGACCATTATTTTTCTGAATATTTTATATGTTAGCATACTTAGAGATAAAACAAATGACATAATTTGTGTTTCCAACAGTAATCAGTAATGACGTCAGTTACCCTAAAAAACCTTCTTATTGAAAAATTCTAAAGTTTCTGTGCATTTTTGTTACAATGCTTCACATGCACTACTGCACTGACATGAAAAGAATCTGTAGAGGTCAAGAAAAAATCGAAGGAGAAATTCTGGTGTGACTACTGATGCCAGATTTTACTCCATTAGTTTATGCCAGATTTTACTCCATTAGTTTATGCTTGGAGACCTTAGGATTTTACCTTCATATTCAAGTGGATCATGGAGAAAACGCTACAATCCGAGAACCTAGAAAAAGTGAGAACTTGGTAGGAGACTTCCATGTGTATAGCTAATGCTTTCCCCTGCAGAGATCTTGGTGTATGAAGGGTGAGAAACAAACTTGCTCTGGAAAGAGACAGAAATGAAACTTGCCTGTCCCAGTTTTAATACGAGGTAGGAAGGACTAAAACTGGTATGAAACTGTCTATCAATAACACATCCTTTACATGATTTCTGGATGACATTCATGCTATGTACTTGGTATAAATTTAAAATTAAGCAGAAAATTGAAGAGGAAATCCCATACTAGGCAATATCAAAGCAAATGGTAATCCTGTTTGGAGCAGCTCATCTTTACTTCAGACCTCAAAGAATGCCCATAAATAGTGTTATTAGGAAAATTAGTAACTCGCAGCCAAAACCATACAAATCATAATGGAGGAAGAGGTAGGAGGAACAATGGAGAATAGAATCAAAACCTCAAAGACTTTGTATATTGAAATTTATATAATAACTCTATAATAAAATCCTGCAAGAAAATATAAAAGATAGCATAAAATATAAAAGAAACACACCTACACACATCAGAGTGAAACTTCTGATTATCAAAAAAGATAATCTTAAAAGTAACCAGAGATAAATAACAGGTCATGTCCATGTGAACGATAACTAAGAAGACAGCTGACTTTTAATAGCAACAAGAAAGCAGAAAATAGTAAAATAATATCTCCAATATCCTGAAAGAAATAACTGTCAAAATAAGATTATGTATTCAGTAGAACTATCTCTCCAGAACAAAGGCAAAGCCATAGATGACATTATAGTTACTGGTGAAGAGAAGAATGTTTCCCTGTGAGATCATGAATAAGACAAAGATGTCCGCTTTCACCACTTCTTCATGCTAGGTTTAACAGGCAAGAAATGAAATAAAAGACTCCAAATTGAAAAGGAAGAAGGAAACTTCTGTTTATTTGCATGGCATGAATTTATGTATAATAAATCCTAAAGCATGCACTAAAAACTATTGGAATAAAAAATTCTTGAAGATTTCAGGATGCAAGATCAGTGTACCCAAATCAATTATATCTCTATACATTGGCAATGAACAATCTGAAAATAAAATTGAGAAAACAATTACATTTAAAATAGCTTTTAAAATACATTAGGATAAACTTAATAAAATTTAACAAAATAAGCACAAACCTTGCACTGTGGCAACTACAAAAAATTAAAGAAGTCCTAAATAAATGGGACATCACCTCATATTTGTGAGTCAGAAACTTAATATTGTTAAGATCGCTATACTCTTCAAATGAATCCACAAATTTAATGCTGTTTTCACTCACATTACCATAATAAGATGCTATAGGCTAGGTGGATTAAGTAACAGCAGTTATTTTCTCATATTTCTGAAAACTAGGAAGTCCAAGATAAGGTACCAGCATGATAGGATTCTGGTGAGTTCTATTCCTAGCATGCGGAGAGGCACTATCTTGTTGAAACTTCACACAGCAGAAAGAAAGACAGACAAAGCCCGAGAGAAAGAGTATTATGTCCATTAAAAGTGACTAGATTAAGAAGTTCCTGGAGAAGTGATTGCACTGTAAGGGAGCTAACATCATCAGTGGGTTTACCCATTCCTAAGTTCACAGCTGAATAGACTTTTAGGAGGTAGGACCTACTTGGAGGAAGTGGGTCTTTGGGTCATGCCCCCCAGGACTGTATCTGGTTTCAGTCCCCTTCCTATCTGGCTCTTCCTTGCTTTCTGTCTCTGCTTCTTGCCACCATGAAATTAATGGCTTTCCTCTGTCATGCCCCTTTGCCATGATATTTCTGCCCTGGAACAGCTGACCATGGACTAAACCCTCTGAAAGTGTGTTAAAATCAACTTTTCTCCTTTAATTTGTGGGTATCAGGGTTTTTTTGCAGCAACAAAAATCTGAGCAATACTGAAAATTGGTACTGAGACTGGAGTTGTTACTAGCCTGTAACAGGCCAGAAGAGCCCTAGAATGCTGTAAGCAGAACTTGATGGCTGGCTTTGGTGGTAATTCAGAAGACCAGAATGCTCTTATTGGGTATTTAATCCCAGTGACAAAAAGCTAACTGATGCAAACACGAATCCCATCATGAAAGCTCCACCCTAAAGACTTCATCTAACTCTAGTTACCTCACAAGGCCACATCTCCAAACACTACCATGATGGAGTTTAGAGCTTCAATGTGTGAGCTTGGAGGGCAGCACAATACACCTTATATCAAGTGTTATTTTTGTAGAAATCCCAGCTGGCTTCTTTGCAGAAAATGCCAGGGTGATCCTAAAATTCATGTGGAATTGCAAAGGACACAGAATACCCAAGCAGTCTTCAAAAAGAAAAGCCAAGTCGTGGCTGGGCATTGAACCCAGGGCTCATGTGTGCCAGTAACATGCCATAAGCCTCCAGCCCTGGAACAGGACTTCATTTTTTCCTTCAGATTTTCTCTTTTCTTCTCCTCTCCTCTCCTTTCTTTTCTCTTCTCTTCTCTTCTCTTCTCTTCCCTTCTCTATTCCTTTCCTCTCCACTTCCCTCCTCTCCTTCTTTCTTCTCCTTTCCCTTCCCTCCCTCTATTCCCCTCTTCCCTTCCCCTCTCTTTCTCTCTTCTTTCTGTCCTTCTCTGCTCCCTTCCATTCCTTTTCCCCCCACCCCACCTTTTTTTCTCACACAGCCACTTTTCTTTCTTTTATTTTTCTACTCAGATTTTCTATAGTTTCTATTATATATAATTTTTATATGCAATAAAATGTTTCCATTTCATGTTCATTGTTAACAGTTTTATAGGTTATGCTACTAGCAGTGATTTGGGGTCATGTGTCATGGATCAAGGTATGGGAAGTAGTGATGGAAATAATTTTGGCTATGGACAATCCATACCAAAAAAAACTTTGTAAATCTTTGCCAGAAACTGTATTACTATCACTACATGTGCAAACATAAGTACTATTCTTTCATGAAGTCCTGGAACCCCAATATTCTCAGGTAGATTTTGAGCATCTTCATTCAATAGTTTCACTCAAATGTCCATTTACTTGTTCTTTGCTTTCAGTGTATATTTCTCCTTTTAAACTTTAATACCATATATTGGCACTAATAATGTTAATCTGGCTTTGCAATTCTCTTATGAAGTGGTCTAACAAAGCAGCAGTACACTATATAAATTAAGCATTATTTGTTTCATGAAAATCTTAATTAAATGTGAGTTCATGGCCAAAAACATGTATTTGTACCTCTGATGTATAGTATCACTGTTTCATTTGATGTGGGGTTGGCTTATACCTATAAATTTTCACAATCCCAACTTAGTATGCAAAAGGTATTTACCATCCATAACTGTTAAATCTGACCTAAAGCACATTTTTAATATTTACATATTATCCCACTTAAGATTTTGTGGTGAAACCAAATAAATAATGTAAATGCACCTGAATGCTGTGACATCCAGAAAATTCAGATCAGTGATGTTCTTTATGATAATTAAAAGTAAATTAAACATTGGGAAGAAAAGAAAAGCCAAGTTGAAGAGGTCATTTTGCCTACTTTTAAAACTTCCTGTAAGGCTACAGTGACCCACACAGTGTGGTATAAACACAAGAGTAGACAGATAAATCAATAGAATAGAATTAAGAGTCCAGAAATGAACAACTATTGTCAGTTGATTTTCAACAAGGGTGCCAAGACAATTCAACAGAGAAGAAAAAGTATTTAAAACAAATTATGCTGAGAAAATTGAATATCTGTGTGCAAAATAATGAAACTAGATTGTTTATTCACACATAAAAATTAACTCAAAATGGATGAGAGACTTAAATAATACAACTCTTAGAAGAAAATATAAGAATAAATCTTTATGATCTTCAATTGGCCATAGCCTTATATATGACACAAAAACACAAGAACAAAGCAAAAATAGGTAAATGAAATATCATCAAAATTTAAAGCTTTTGTGCTTCAAAATACACCATCAAGAATGTAGAAAGATTGCCCACAAAATGGGGTAAAATATTTGCGAATCATGTATCTGGTGAAACATTTGTATGTAAGTCATGTGAAAAATTCTTACAATTTAATAATAGAAAGACAAATGACCTACTTTCAAAATGAATAAAGACCCTGTAATATTTCTGCAGAGAACTTATGCAGTTGTCTAAAAAAGTGTTCCATGTCATTAGCCATCAAAGAAATGCAAAGCAAACCACAGTGAGATACCACTTTCCATCCATCTGGGAGTCTATAATAAAAAAGATAATACAAGTGTTGATGAAGATTTGGAAATATTAGACCCTCATTCATTGTTGGTAGGAACATAAAGCAATATAGCATTTCCTCAAAAAGTTAAACACAGACTTAGCATATAACCTAACAATTCTCAATTCCACTCCTAGTTATATACTCAAAAAAAATAAAAGCGTATCTTCACACAGAATCGTACACATGAATGTTCATAGCAGTATTACTCATAATAGCTTAAAAGGACAAATAACTCAAATATCCTATCCATCAACTAATGAACAGAAATATAAAATGTGTTATATACATGCAATGGAATACTTTTTAGTAATAAAAAGAAACGAATTCCTAATATATGCCCCTAATGTGGATGAACCTTGAAAATGTGAAAAAAAAAATCACAAAAGCTACATATTATTTTATTCCATATATGGGAAATGTTCAGAATAAGCGTTCTGTACATTAATCTATTTTCTGAACAGAAAATAGACTAATGGTTTCCTATTGCTGAGCACTTTGAAGGAAAAGGAGGAGTGATTTTTAATGAGTTTGTGCTTAGTTCTGGAGGTTGTGAAAATACTAAATAAATTGTGCTAAATATAGTTGAACTGTATATTTTAAATTGTTGACTTCTTTAGCATGGTAATGATGTCTTATTAAAACTGTTCAAAGGAAAAACAAAGGCAAAGTAAAAATATTTTCAGACAGCAAAAACTGGTTTTTTCCAAAGATCCTTATTAAATGAAATTTCTTAGTATGCTCTGTAGGCAGGAAGAAAATGATTCTGAGATGGAAAAACTAAACTGTAAGGTGACATGGTTAGCAAAATCTTAATAAAAATTAGAAAATGATTAGAAGTAAATGATAAAATACTATGTGTCAAAAACTCACATTATAAAAAGTAGTTTATGGTGGTACTCAGAAAGCTGTGTAGCCTTAAGTATGGTAATTACAGAGGGAAAACATTTGAAAACTAATAAACTAAGTATTCAACTCTAAAAGTCTGAAGGGAAAAATGAAGCCAAGGAAAACAGAAGGAAACAATAGACATTAATCAAAGGAAAAAAAAACAGTGGACAGGATTAACAAAGACAAAGTGGATATTTAAAGATGCAAATTAATAAACAAAATTCGCTAAAATTACTCAGCACTCAGAAAATATACAAATGAACAATCTTAAAACTGAAAATAGGAACATAATTTTAGTTGTTAAAATTGAAAGCATAAATAGGATATATAAGTAATCTGAGTTGTAAATGTTAAAACTTGGGTTAAAATTAATTCATCCAATGCAACTTACTGAAAACTACTCAATAATAAATTTTAAAATCTAAGTAGCTGTAAACTTCCAAGCTATTAAACTACTGAGTTAGTAGGTAAAACTCTTCTTAAAAAAAAAAAAAAGCAGCACTGCAATCAAGTTCTACAAAACATTCAAGAGCAGATCATTTAAATCAACACCACAGTTCCAAAATCCAAACTACGGAAAATTCTAGTTCCAGTGTTTAGTAAATGATCCAGATTTTTCAATAAATACATTGCAAGTAGAAAAATAAAAAGGAAAAACATGAAGATTGAGAGATGCTTAGGAGGCACATCAACCAACGTAAGATGTGAACCTTGATAGATCTTGATTCAAATAGCCACTCACTGAAAAGAAAAACAAAAAAGGATAGGATAATTGGGAAATTTTTACCATGCTGCCCAGATATTGCTTAAAATGCTTTTATGATATTGTGGTTAGCTTTTCTAAAGATTCCTAGTATTTTAGAGATGCATTCTGAAATGCACCAAAAAGAAAATCGGTAAGAATTATTCAAGGTTACTAGATACAGAATAAATGTACAAAAGAAACTACATTATCAACCAAGAGATCATTTATGACAATTTAAAAAATCAAGAATCAATTTTATTGTTATAGCTTTTATGATAAAAAATTATTAAAATTTTAAATTTGTAAGTTATCACAAGAAAAACATGAAAGACGACCTAAATTTTAAAAATAGCAGTTACACCCTAGTTGAACTATACATTCAAAACAATTCTAAAACATTCCATGTGGTTTTCCAAAAAAATTAAGAAATCACTTAAAATTGCAGTTTTGATAAAGAGCAGGATTACTCACTTTCCTAAAGAATAGCAACAAGACCAAGGGACCTATCATTGTTTATTATTACCATATAAACTATAGCACAGTATATTTTGGTTGAGAACAGATAAATAGACCCATGTAACTGAATACAGAGCAAAAACAAGGCTTTGCATATCTGCAAACATGTTTTTTGCAGATCAGTGGGGAACAATTAAATTGCTGGATAAATGCCACTGACGTGATTAACTATCCACGTGGGAGGAAATTGCATCTCTACTGTATACCATTCACTAACGTCAATTACAGATGGGCAAATAACATAGATATAAAAAGCAACACCATGAAATTTTTAGAAGACAATGTAGGAGATATTATTTTGGGATTTCAGGGTAAAGAAGAATTTCTTAGACATGATACAGAAAGTACAAATCATAAAGAAAAAGTGATAAATTCAACAACAAAAACAGGACTTCAGTTATCAAAAATACACAAAGGGAATGAAAAGACAAACTTCAAACTGCAAAAGATAGTTGTAATAACAATGGAAAAGGAATTCATTTCTAAGAATTTCTATACCTCTCAAAGGAAAAAGGCAAGTGATATCAGCAGACATTTTACAAAAGAAAAAATATGTGAAAAGATTCTTGATTTATTAATAATCAAGGTAATGAAATTTTTAAATCACAATAAACAACCATTTCATATGCACAACACTGATTAGTCAGATGTTCCTGAAGAATTGACAGTGATATGGATGAATAGGAAATGCTAGTGAAAGTGTAAATGGAAAAAGCCTAGAAAATAGACATCACCTCGCAAAAACACCTTTTTTTAAAAAAAAGCAAAAACTTAACAAGTTCAAATGTCGTTCAACGGTAGAATAAATAGATGACGATTTATTCAGATCACATAATACAGCATGCAGTGAAAATGAATGACTAGTTGCATGCATGGTCATGGATGAAGCTCAGACACATAGTAGTGACACAATTTGGAAAGTGCAGAAGAATAAATACAGAAAGAGCCCATCCGTATAAAGTTCAAACCCAGGCCATCCATTATTTATGGATACACTTCACGGAAGGTGAAAGTACAAAGAAAAGCATGTGATTAAGGACAGTGCGAGAAGGAAATGCTCTTGGGGAAAGGAAAAACAGGCTTCTACAGTGCTAGCAATATCCTAGTTTGTAGACTTAGTAGTGAATAGGTGAGAATGTATTTTATTAGTCTTTAAGCAGTTCAGACATATTTACTCTATGCATAGTATACTTCGCAATCGAACTGTTTCAAACAATGAATTAGATGACCCTTAAGGGACCTTCTAACTCTGACCTTGAAATTTTATAAAATCTGATCTCTTTTGCAAAGTTGAAAATCAACAGAATTTTATGACAGAATGCCAGTCTCTCAGATCCAGCCCCCTCATTTCACAAATGAGCTCCAGAGAGATGAAGTGACTTTTTCAGTCACATAGCACTTGAGTGGTAGAATAGGATCATGGAGATATTTCCAGAAAAACATGAACCAGTACATTTTCCACTGATTCATTCTATAGTTGTGTGCAAGGCCTCCTAGTAGGCACTGTGTTTACAATGATTTTCTCGAAGCAGCTCCAACCTGTATGCATTCTGTCCTGTTGTCCAGCCATACCATCTGCTTTTGCTTTTTGTTGTTGTTGTTTGAAAGAATAGAGTTTATCTTTTTTTTCACAGAATCATGACCGCTCTGGGTATCCTAATCTCCATCCTTTTTTCACTGAAAATGGTATTTCAGCTTTCCTGTTATTTGAATGACTGGCTTTACTCTGCTACAAGTGCATCCATCATGTTGGTCCCACTTGCTCCTTACATCCCATCCTTGTGCTCCCCACTGTATTTGCAGGAACCCCTGAGATTCTTATCAACCTTTACATCCTTTCTACCGAAAACTTCCTCCTTCAGTTCCTTGGGGGAAATGAAGGAACTGATTGTTCCAAGTTTTCTTGCAGCCTCCTGGTTTTCTCCACTGAGAGAGAGGTAGCTCTGCGGGGTGGAGGTAGCAGGGAAAACAAAGGAGAGAAAAAAAGGGAAAAAACAAGAGCTGTTTCCAATGAGGTCGGAGGCCATGGCCAAACGATTTCCATGAAGCAATTGATCCACCACCTGCACACTCAGAACACCCTGTACTCAGGCTTTGCCTGCATTGTTTGCTATGATGAATTCTCACGGTGCTTTTTGAAAGATAAACCTTCCTCCACCTCCCTTAAACACCATCTCCACCATCCTTCCTGCCGAGGTTCCACAGGCCCCAAGAAAGACCGTGCACTGAATTTAAAATGTTTAGACACCTGGTAATCCCTGAAGGAAGTACTTCTTCCCATGGCCTCACAGGCAGTCAGTTAGTTGTAACAGGAAGGATCAGCCTTTTCATTTTGCAGTGGATGCAGGCCCTGGGAAGAGAGAGTCAAGCGCGCTGTTATCCAGAAATTTACAGGGAATGGCAGGACCAGGGCCCAGTGGTCTGATTCCCAGGCCACTCTGTCTCCCACTTGTGTGCTGTGACCTGTGGAGCCACCTCTCCCTGCTCGGTCTGCCCCTGTAAGCCTGCCTCAAGCCTACAATGGTGAACAAACACTTGCGAAACATGCCTGGCATTCCCTTGGAAATCTCTCCTATTTTTAACCTGGCTTCTCTTGCAGAACAGCTTGCCTTGTTAATGATGAAGTTGTATTTACCAGGGTGATGTCACCCAATTCCAGGCTGGCCCCTGGTACCCACAAGCCTGGACATTTTTGTCAACCTGCCCACAACTGATCACCCTTGAGAATGCCGAGTCGTACTGACCAAATCCATAGAAGGCCCATGTAAAAGATCAGAGTATCTGTTTATTAATGCATGTAAGAGTTATAATGCTCAGTTGGACAAGTTTGTGTTGGCCTGGTCAGCTCTTTCCCTCCCAAAGGGCATCCTTGTGGAGTCGATCTGTCAGTCTCCTGGTAAGTGCCAGCTCAGAACAATGTTGGTCATAGGATTTAAAGGTTCTTTCCCATTCCCTTCCTTGAATTGGTAACAAAGTCCCTGTCTGACTGACTCTTTCTCACTTTAGTGGGACCAACACTCTGAATTATTGTAGTTCTGTTAGCCTGGGAGTCATTCATTTCCAGGGAATAAACTTTGCTTCATTCCACTCTGTTCATTATGTTTTGATTTCTTAACTTCTTTTAGGAAAATCTTACCGCCTCTGTGTCTGAGCCCTTTACTAGGACTTGCTCATACATAATTCAGTTCTTCAGACACCTGTAAATCTAGCTGTTCTTCTATTACCTGACCTATATTTATTTCTTCCTATTATCTACAAGAACATTCCAAGAGACTTTCTGAAACGCCTTGTAAAGTCATGGTGCATCTCTGTTTAAAAGATAGCTATATAGCTGACCATTTTTGCAGCTAGATTATGGAGAATTATTATACTCTTTCTTTCTACTATTGTATATGCCTGAGATTTTTCAAAATAATTTTTTAACTTTTTTAAAAACTAGGGAGAAAACTGTCCATGGCTTCTCAATATTGCACAAAGTCCAAATTTCCTTTGTTTGTTAGAACATGTTTGTACATAATGCATACATCTATTGTAGGTAGTTGCTACATATGCATGATACATATTAATTCTTTTTGCATCCTTTTTTCTCCCTCTACCTGCTCCCTTCATCTCTTCATCCCTTTCCCATTTCAAAAGAGCTATCTGTCTGTTTCCTATTATCCTTTATCTTGCTCTTTAATTCATTTATACTTTGGCTTTCTTATACAAGAGGAATCATACAGTATTTAAACATGTGTGTCTCACTTATTTTACTTAATATTATGTTCTCAAGGTGCATTTGTTTTCCTACAGATGAGTCAAGTTTATCCTTATTTATAGCAGAGTGGTCAAATGTGTTTGAATACCACATTTGCTTTATCCTTTCATCTGCTGATGGACATATAGGCAGCTTCCAAGATTTAGTTACAATGAATTCTGCTTCTGATAAAGAAAAATATCACTATAATATGATGTGTTCAATTCATTCAAATCCTGAATTTCTTAACCTGGGTGGAGGCCTTCCTCCAATTAGTCTGAAAGCCCTTTTCCTGGTACTTCCCCACATGCCTGTAAGCACCACCCTACCAACCTCAGCCCGCCACCACACCAGAGTCACTCCCAACTTCTCAGTTCTGTCCTTTGACTCATTCTTTTTTTTTTTATTTTAAAGAGAATAAAACAGAGGAGGGCAGAACAGAGCAGATCAGAACAGAACAACATAAGCAACACAGCACTTTACAATAAGACAACCAGACATTAACAGTAGCTATCAAAATATCTCTTTCTCTGCTATAGTTGAGCATAGTTTCAAATACAATAATAGCAAACATAATAAAATAGTATAAAACCATTCAAAAGAATGAAAGAATTACAGGGCATTCTGAACCGAATAACAGAGAATGATCAATGGCTACTATAATATCTCATTTTCAATAAAAAATTTGTTTATTCTATCACATATATTAAAATCCCAATAAGACACAACATGATAGGACTGATGGTAATAGAAGAATAGAAGCATGGTAGGACTTCAAAGCAAGACGATATTAAATCAGCAATGGCTCCATAATGTTTTGTTTTCTTCAAAACAGCTGTTCATACCATCACACATAATAAAGTCAAACAAAACAGATTAAAACCATTCCAACTGATGAATGAAAACATTGAAAGGCCTCAAAGCAATGAAGTGGGAAATCATGATTACCGTAAAATCTTATATACTCTTATCAACTCTCATACTAGGGAGACAATCCAGTATTTACACATGTGAGTTTGGTTTATTTCGTAAATGAGTATGGTCTCAAGTTATGTCCATTTATTTATAAATATCTCAATGTGATCATTCTTTATAGCTGAGTAGTACTCCATTGTATAAAAATACCACAACTTTTTTATCCATTCCTCAGTTGATGGGCACTTAGGTTGTTTCCAAGATCTGGCTATTACAAATTGTGCTGCTATAAACATTCTGTTCCTGCAGTGTTCTGCTCAGAATTCACCTCCTCCAAGAAACCTCCCATCATGTTTCCCCACTGGCCAGGCTTCCTTCTGCCTCCCCACTGACAGCACTTGCTGCCTGCAGCTACCTGATGGCCCTTTACCATTACATGTGGTGTCTTCCTATGCCATCTTCACACGGCATACATTTTTAAGTTGTTGCAGTTAAAGAATCTCATGAGCTATGAATCATGCTGGGAACACACCAGCCTTCTTTGGCTGTAGAGGGACAGATCAGAACAAATCCTCCACCCATTGTCATCCTAAATTGTTTCCGGTTTGGCATCTGAAACAGGGTCTCCACATGACTGTTCCCCCAGCATAGAGTTGCACACATAGGAAGTACCCAGGAGATGTTTCACTGAGCGAGTCTTTTATCAAATTCATGATGCCTCCAGCTATATAGCACGGTGTAAGTCAGAGGGCCTTAAACTTTAGTGTGTTGCACATTCGTGGATCTCAGGCACTGTGTGCATCAGATAAGCAAGGCAGGTGCCAGGCTTTGGCCCCAGGGAAAATGAATGAAGCCCAGGCATCTGCCTCTGAAACAGCCCTCAGGTGATTCTGACACGGAATGTCTGCAGGCCATACCATGAGACACAAGACCCCAAAGACCCATGAGGTCTGCTGTGTCGCTCTTCACCACTCTTGACAAAGCCAGTTACCAGCCTTTTCCCTAGTGACCTTCCCGGGACTTAACCTGCCCTTGTTTCCCTTCTTGTTCCCCAAAGTGTGTGGCTGTGGCCTGGCCCAGTCAGGTTTCTTCTTCAAGAACCAGGAGTACATCTGCACCCAGGACTACCAGCAGCTCTATGGCACCCGCTGTGACAGTTGCCGGGACTTCATCACAGGCGAGGTCATCTCCGCCCTGGGCCGCACCTACCACCCCAAGTGCTTTGTGTGCAGCCTGTGCAGGTGAGCAGGTGACTGGGAAATAGAGCCCCAGAGAAGGGATGGAGGTGGCTGTCCCAGGCAGTGCTGGGGCCTATGGAGCTTACTCTGGGGGTCTGGATTTCTAGAACCTAAAGGGTGAAAGGATCTGAACAATGGTTTTCCAATCTTGCAGCAGACGGATCCTGTCTGTCACACACACAGTCTGATATGAAATTGTAGTTTGTCCTGTGATGGAGGCAGAGTGAGGCTCCACACTCCAAGCTCAGCCAAGCACTTCCCTTCAAAAGGCTTCCAAAAGACTCACCAAGTAACCTCATCCCTCTGGTCCCTCGAGGCTCATTTTGGTCTGGCTCAGGCTCCCACATCCTTAACACAAGCCTGTGTGTTTCTGGCCTTTCCCCATCATTCTAGCAGCACCTCCTGTGGCACAGTGACCCTGACAAGTGACTCCCTCTCTTTACGCCTTGGTTTCTCCATAGTAATAGGGGTCAAACTCATTGCAATCTCAGTGGGTTACTATTAAGAACAGTGAGATGATACATGAAAAGACTTCAGCCCATGACTGGCACATAGTGTATGTTTTTCTTATTTTTCTCATTATCGTGATAGCCATCTAGCCTCCCTTAGGACATCTCCAGTGGCTGAGAGCTCTTCCCTGTCCCCTTCCCCACCCCAGCATCCCAGTCCTTTATTCATTTAGCAAATGCATATTACAGTTCAACTGCATGCCAAAAATCACATTAAGGAAATGGGAAAAAATGAATAGAAACTCAGCTCTATCTATAAATATGTTAAAACTTAATGGACAGTTCTGATTAAGTTATAAGTAAAGCATGATTAGAGTATATGCACATTTCAAATTGGGGGAAGAATTTGTAATTATTCTCCCCATAAAATAACTAGTTAATTACTACTTGGAGTCACTACAAATTAGAATTTATGACCAGGACTAATGACAGAGTATATAATGGATGAAAATCCTGGGCCCTGAGACTGGGATCCAAGACCCATTGGCGATCAGCACAGAGGATCTGTGTGGTACAAGGTGACCTTTTTGTCTAGCTCTGTAGAGACAAGGTGAGTCTCCAAGGTCATGCTATGCCTTTAGTGGCTGGGCCACAGTGAGAACATGGGTCCGCAAACCCCTGCCCCGGCGCATTCCCTCCATCATCTCACATTTCTAATACAAGGGCAGCGGAGCCACTGGAAGCCTTCGTCAGGAGTGATGCTCAGAGTCCATATGGCAGGTATCCCAAATTGCAGGAGCATCAGCAACCACATGATGGGATTGGCAGTGCTGACAACAATTTACACCATTTATAATTGAATTGGGGAGGCAGAACATGTACAAGCTTGAGACTCTTGGACTTGGAAAACTAAACAAATACAGAGGAGGGCAAGACATGTTTGTGGACTTATAAAAGGGAGATTTTGAGAAATGTCTAGAGAGACAAAGAAATTTTGGTAATTTTGAGAGCTGAGTGAATTCGTGATGTATGGAGAGAGGTCAAATTAGTATGGGAAAACTACTTCCAGGAAGAGGGAACAACCCTGTGAGGAGTTAGTAGCCTCTCCCCCTTATACAGCCACAGGCAGGCTCAGGTAAGCAGCATACTTTTCCCAGTGTCAAGCCAGATAAACGGCCAAAAAGCATCTCCAGTTCTGGCCTCCTGGCCCCTCACTGAGTGGTTTAGTCAGCCTGTCACTAGGAGCAGCATTTAAATTTGCCTGGTACTCGAGAGGAAAGCTGACCGTGTTACCAGGCTTCTGTGAGCACATGTGTTGTCAGGTCACCGATAGCCTCAGAATCCCATAAATACGCACCCACTTTCTGCCTCGACCCCCTTGCAGGAAGCCTTTCCCCATTGGAGACAAGGTAACCTTCAGCGGTAAAGAATGTGTGTGCCAGACGTGCTCCCAGGCCATGACCAGCAGCAAGCCCATCAAGATCCGTGGACCAAGCCGTGAGTCCCCATCTCCAAGGGCACCTCTACGTGCCCAGGGTGCTGTCTCCTCAGGTCTCTTGTCCTGGCACTGTCAGCCACACCCTCAGGCCTAAAGGGAAACAGGAGGTTCCCTCCCTGGAGGATTCCTGACGCGTGACCCAGTTGGCACGAAGCCCAGACACACGAGCTCCACAAGCACAATGCCCGGGAGGCAGGCTGCCCAGCTATAACAGTGATGCTTATCAGCTCCTTGGGTGGGTCTCTTCTGGGACTGGCTGGGTTCCTGATCTTATATCCCAAGGGCACCACACCAGGGTTGCTTAAGGACTACATACATCCCTGGTGATTCTCAGTTTTGACAAACTCCACTAAGGAAGAATTTGCAGACACAACTCACAAACAAGAAAGTAGAGAGGGTCCAGGGAGCACACCAAAGGGCTGTGCTCCAACTTCTTAGAATGTGTTCTGTGAAGCACCACATTGGGTTCGCTCTGCACCTTGTTAAAAGACAACTTCTGGCCCCCGAGGTCCCCTAGATGTGAAACAGGGCACTGACACTCTCAGTAATTCAAGAATTCCTATGAGATTCAAATGAATGCTCCTAAGATTGGGAATCACTGTCTAGGGATGAGGGGCACATCTCCCATGCCATAAGAGATGTTACGTTTTATCATTGCAGATTTGAGGAAAAAGTGAGGATCGAGGGCATGCCTCACAGCAAGCCTCCTAATTTGTTAAATCCATTCCCCTCAAGTGTATCCAGCGATCATATGTCTAAATCAATGTTCCCAGATGCCCTTGTCAGGCAGCTGACTGCACGCGCCAGCACACACGTAGACTGGGCCCCCTGGGTCTCTGGAAGCTGTGCTGGGCTTCAGTGTTCTTTTATGTTATATGACACTCTGGCCAGTCTCATCAGGAGATCAATGAAAACCCATTAGCCTCCTGGGCGGCACCACAGAGTGGGCATGCAGGGTAGGTGGTGGAGGTGCCTGCCCACAGTGGCACCAGCAGAGTCAGCACATGGGCGGGGGGTGGGGATCCCACCAGGGAGGCTGAGCCAGAAACACCCCAGTCAGCAGCACTTAGCTCCCAGGGGCCCTATTAGAGTCCACCCAGGTGTGGGTAGCAGAGGGAAAGCACAGGAAGGCTCCCTCCCTTGCCCTTCCTTTCAGTCCAGTCAGATCTGCTCCCAGAGCAGGCAGCGTCCCTCCTTCAGTGTCCTTGTCCATGCTCACAAACAGCTAGCTGCTCTGAGCAGGTTGCCGTCGAAAGGTGGTGGAGCGCACTCACTGGTATCCTTCACAACTCCCTGAAGCCTCATCCGAGTGACAGGAAGACTGGGAGGTCGAGTCATGGCCCTATGCTAAGGCGCTCACAGGCCAGTGGGCCCACATGCAAGGCAATAAGGAGGGAGGCAAGCGTGAATCAGGAGGCTTCCACCCTTCTGCATGACACAGAGCAGTTGCATAGCCTCTGAGGCTCGATTTCCCCAGCCATGGAAGCAGGATGGGCTTTCTTATCCTCACAGGACGACTGTGGAACGCAAGTGCGTTGCCTGCATAAATCTCTAAGTATAAAGTGAGGGCTGTTATCAGCATGGAGGTTTAACGTGGAAAGCAGAGAAGTGAGGAGCAGATTCGGAGTCTGTTGTTACTTCCCTCAGGCTGTGCTGTGCAGTGGGTTCTCCCTGAAAGGTGGGAGCTTTCCTCAGCTGGGTGTGGGCGTCTCACACATACGTGTGTGCTGGAAAGGAGTTCCGCCATAGTTTTGCACACCAAGAGGTAGAAAAGGTCACTGTTCATCTTGAAAACACAAGGGGCCGCCTGGCCAGGGAGGATATTGGGAGGCCTCCTGAATTCTCAAAGAAAAGAGAAAAGAAAAGCCAGATGCAAAAGATTGCTGAGAAAAACACACTGTGGAAAAGGAAAGAACAACATGAGTTTTAAGCTGCAAGAGTGTAAAGTTTCCACATTGGAAGGTTAATAAAAATAGTTTGGACAAGCAGGAGCAATGCTTACTCAAAAGAGACTCAGAAGACTCGGAACCATCCAGAGGAATAGATTGCATTACCAAAGGAAGGAGAAATATTTCCTCATAAACATGACAAAAAGAGTCTGCAGCAGGAGCAGATTCCCTGTCACTGCTCCCAGCATGCCATCCTCCCCACTGCTGACAGCGACTGACTGTTACTACAAGGAACTGTGCAGGCCTCACTGACACGAATCGGCAGCCACAGCAACACCACCATGGCTGTCATCTCTTCTGGTATCATCAACATCACCGTCACCACCAATTCCATCATCACCATTACTAACGCAGTCACATCACAATTAATAGTATCACCATCACCACATCTGCCATTGTCATCATTACCACTATCAACATCAAAGCATCATCATCACCACCACCATCACCTTTACTAGCACCATCACCATCACAATTATAGCTGGCATTATCACCTCCATGCCTGCCACGATCATCCCCATTACCACTATCACCTCCAATACCGCCACCACCATCCTGTCATCACCTGCACCACCATCGTCACTACCAGCTCCCTCATAACCCCCAGCACCACCCTCACCAGCATCACTATTGATCATTACCATTGTTAAGCACTTAATCATTTAAGCCCTCAAGCATTTAATCCTTGCAGCAGCTCTGCAAGACAGACAAGAGTAGTTGTTCTATAAGGAAGAAAACTGAAACTCAACAAACACAACCGACTTTCCCAAAGGAACACAGATAAAAAGACACCAGACTGTCTGGCTCAGGGGACTATTCCCGTATTACTCTACACCAGAGGCATGACTTGCTAATCAAGAAGGATACTGTCTTCCTGGATTAGTTGCCTAGACAAAGATGGGTAGCTTTGCTGTGACTCACAAAACCCGGTTATTTTTGCCAAGCTAGGTGGAATGAATGGTATAGTCAATGAAACTAAAAATGGCTACCTGGAGTCTTCAGAGGCTTTAGGAACCAACTGAGGGATTTGGAAGGAACAGGTGGTGGCATCATACTTTCTGCCAGCTGGAGACTATAATTTTGGAATAGCAAGCGATGTGTGAGGAGGGAACAGCTGGTCCCCAGAGACCAGTTCACGATAAGGTGTGGTTCTCCCAACCCTGCTCATGACACCAGACCTGTGGGCTCCCAGATGGGATGATCCACTCATGGTCAAAAGCGAAAGGATGAAACAGAGGGAAAGAAAATTCCAGATAAGTATGAAACCAACCCAATGGAGCATCGGTCATGTGACATGAGAAGAAAAACCACATGGAGAGGATGCCCAGGATTCTCTAGAGCAATAAGCAACAGAAACATTGCATATTGCACATCAGTTTCTGGGAGATCTGCAGAACATGAGTTAAAACACAAGTCTGTGAAAAAATGACAGCAATCACTGATCAGATATGAGCATTACTTATACCAGCCTGATTGCAAGGAAGACATTCAGGTAAGGGTGCCTGGGCTCAGATGTTATACAGCTAGTACCCTGGAGAGCTGGGATTCTTGCCTATCCCTACTTCTATCATTCACTCCACTCTCTCAGCCCACTTGTCAACCATTACTCTGGATCAGCCCCTAAAGGTATTAAATCCATCTCAGATGTATGGCTTTAAGAACAATGGTGCTCATTCCTGGGATGGTCTATGCAAGCATGCAACCATTAAATCAGTTTTATTGAAAAGATGGAGAATTATGTCATCAACTGATACTGTGCCTTCCTCCATGGAATTCACAAGTGAATCTGATTAATGCATGATCACATCAAGGGAAGTATAAAGAAGGAAGGATATGAAAGAAACTGCACTCATCTAAATATTTGAAGGAACTGTCACAGGAGAGAGCAAATTATTCTTAGTTGTATAAGAACTGGGGGAATCGCAGAAGTCAGGCCTCAGCTCCACATAAAGAAGACAGCCATGACAGTCATGCCCGGCCTGAAACTTAGAGGGCTTTCTTAACATGGACTGAGTCCTGGATGTGATTAAGCAGAGTATGGTGTCCGCCTGTGAAGAATGCAGCAGATTCCTGCACTGACTGGGACATGTGACCAAATGCTCTATGAACCAGAGCCCCAGTGCAATTATGAAACCCTATGGGGGCGTCCCCAGAGATAAGTTTTATGCATCACCTAGAAAAACCTGACCAAAGGCCACAGCATCTACACTGAAGACAAGTCACTTCACACGACTGTGTGTCTATAAAAGGGAGAAGGGACCCGACCTCTCTAAACTGTTTTGTTTTGAAGCCTGTAATTATTAGGATGGGAGAGCAGGAAAGTTAGTCTCATTCCAGGAAAAAAGAAAGGAAAGGAGATAAATTCCCGAACTCTGCATCCTCCCAGACTCCATCTGAAGGCCTGGGATTGCAAAAATTTTGCAGTTGGAAAAAAAAAAAAATTGCAGTTAGAGACCTCCCTGCTTCCAAAGACGTTAGAAGGATGGACCTAGGCAAGAGGCCAACACAAGAGGACCGGACCCTCAGGGCCTCGCCGCTCCCCCCAGCCTGCTGGACACACTGCCCTTCTTAGACACATCATCCACTCTCACAGGACTGGCCTCCAGCTGGATGGAAAGCCGTCCAGTCAGACGCCCCCAATTTTATGCATAGTTTTTTTTTCTCTTCTCACTGCTCCAAAGTCTGCCTTTGTCTGGAGGCACCAACAGAGCAGTTTGTCCTGTGGTAAACTTTGCCCCATGACCCTTTTCTCCTCCAGAGAGGGCCATCCAGTCAGCAAGGCTTGAATTCCCAGCATCTCCCAAGTACCTTGGACACCAGCTCCATTTCCTGTCTGTCCCATACCCTCCCTGACATTCATTGAGCAACAGGCAGACCGCTGGGCCACACACACACATTTCTGGCCCCAGCATGGGCTCCAGCGTGACGGTGACAGGGAGTCAGAGCACATTTTTGTTTTGGAACAGTCTTGTCAGACTCTAACCCTTAGTTCCGGGAAAGCAAATGTGTGCCATGAAAGCATACAAGGGCAAGAGTGGTCAGGACAAATTTTATTCTTTGCCTCAGTGATGTAAGACCCACCCATTCATACTCCAGCAAAGCTGCTTTGAGTTCCTGCTACAAGCCTAGCACCATGCTATGCACGGAAGTGAATTTAGACTCAGCACATACACCTGGCACTTGCCAAGGAGTATACAGCCTAAGAAAGAAGAAAGAAAAACATAGCCTATCCCAAGATGTGACGCTTCTCAAATTTTACCATGCACAGAGATCTAATTAAAATTCAGTAGGTCTGGGTGGGTGGTGATTTTGGGTGCCATGAGCTCCCAGAGATGAGAATTCAAGGTCAAGAAGAGAAGCGTGAGCTTAGTTGAGGAGAGCAGGGGCCAGTTTGGCTGATTGGTGCCGGGGAGGAGACATAGGAAGGTCTTTCCTTCCACAGAATGGGCAATAGGCCAGGGCTCTGTGGCCTCTTCCTTTTCCTTTAGAGTCTCTAGGCAGCTGCCAGAGGCAGTATGGGACACCTGAAAGCACAGTGACATTCAGAGAAGAGTTCCCTTGGCACAGGTGTGAGACAAAGGTGGGAGGTCAGGGGGCCCAGGAAGTTTTGCTCAGCAGCGTCTCCTGTCTTTGCAGACTGTGCTGGGTGCAAGGAGGAGATCAAGCATGGCCAGTCACTCCTGGCGCTGGACAAGCAGTGGCACGTCAGCTGCTTCAAGTGCCAGACCTGCAGCGTCATCCTCACCGGGGAGTACATCAGCAAGTGGGTGTGATCCCCTCCCACCCCACTCCTGGGCCTCTGTGTCCTACAAGGCCTGCCCCATCAGCCTGTGCCTGAATTCCCAGGGTCACTCCCCTCCCTCCTGTCAGCTGCCACGCTTGAACCACAATGGCCTCTTTCCACTTGTGGGTCCCTTCCGTGCCATTTCCTCTGCCGGGGACACTCTGCCCCATTCTTCACCACTTGCTTCTTCCCTTCTTTCCTTCCTTACGCCTTTGCTCAGAGGCAGCCTCCCCCAGTCACTCCCCACCTCCATTCCGTCACAGCCTTCAGCCTGCCCTTCACACTGGTGACCACCATTTGTGATTATATAGCTATCTGTTGTAACTTTTTAATAGTCATCATAATGCTAACTGCCCCTTACTGAGCTTTTGATGTTTTGGTTTACTGAGACAGGAGGTGTCTGTTTGCACTGGATCCTGAGACTCAGGGTATAAATGACTTGCTCCAGTAGTGGTGTTTACAGGAGTTCTCCTTGAGTTGCTGCTGAATTCCCCTTAGCATGATGCCTGACTATAGTCAATCATAGTTGATAAATGAATTTAACTGTAAAAGGACATGATAAACACATGAAAAGATCAGGAGCGAAGAGCCGCTCCTGCCCAGAGACCCTCACACTGTTGCTTTGAACAAGTCCCCGTTGTTACTAGGTGCTGGTGACCACATGTATGTACCCAGGTACCTAAAAGCTGTTATGAGCACAGACCCTCCATGCTCTGACCCTTTCGCACCACTCTCTGACTCAGTACCAGCAGATGGTGAGCATGTAGGCTGCTGCAGACATGGAATCTGCTCTCGAGACCCTCACAGTCTGATAAGGGAGCTGAGCTGTGTATCTGAAGAATGAGGGCACCAAGAATTATGTGAAAGGAGCCCGTGAGAAGTTTTATTCATTAAGACATTTTTTATTCTATTATAACTGACCAAAAACCCAATTCCATCTCACTTAAAAGCAAAAGTTGGAATTTATTGACTCATAGAAATGGAAAGGTCAGAAGAACACTGGCTTCAGACATGGCTATATCCAGGGGACTTAAAGACCTCTCTCTTTCTAGACTAGCAGAGAGGAGCCCTTTTCTCCCAAGCACTCCAGCAGAAGTCCTATAGCTGCCTCTGTTGGGCTCCCCTTGGGTCACATGCCCATTGCCAGTTAAACACTAACTAGGAGGAGCCAACCCTAGAGCCAGAGGGCAGGTTTCGGTAAAAGCCCAGAGAAACTGAGAGCGGGAAGGGGTAGCCTCATGGGGAAATCAGGTACGTTACAGCCAAGAGGGAAGCAGATGCTGGCCAGATGATCCTGACCAGTGAACAGCACTTGCTTGTGCCCAAGGTGCTGGTGAAGGGTGGTGAGTATGCAGACAGAGGGGAGTCATTTCTAGCTAGCAAGAAGTAGAGTCTGTAAGCGCCACATAGAAGGTGACAGTATTTGAGCTAGACTCAAAACAGAGTTTGAGGCTTGCAGAGATGAGCGAGGTCACCAGAAGTCCTAAAGACCACATCAATAGGAGGTTGGCATTCTCCTCCAGGCCTGCCAAGTAAGGAGTGTCTTTCACAAGTGGCCAGCCAGGAAGGAGTGCTTGAGTCTGGCAGTCTATGTCAGAGTTCTCCAGGGAAGGCAGGGCCTGTTCAGAGTTCCTCTCAAAGAGGCCCAGCCCAGACTGCACACCACACCTGTGCCTTTACACTCTGGCTGTCAGCTCCTTGCCTGGCTGCAGGACAGAGGCAGGGGCTCCGAGGCACTGGCTGTCACACTAGATGCCCAGGATTTAAGCCCAGCCTGTGTGACCTTGGCTAGGGACTCAACATCTCTGAATCTTAGTTTCTTCATTGTTAAAAATAGGGTTAATACGTGGGAATATATAAAGGCTCAGAGATCTGTGCTCGTGCTCAGACTTATTATACCTAATAAATACCCAATAAATCCTCACTTTACCATCTACTTTTTAAAAGAATCTTGTGTATTGTCCAGGGATCTAAATGAGGTTGGGCTGGCTGGTCTGTTGTATCGGCTTCCTAACAAATGACTTTTCCCTCTGCAGAGTTACCCTCTTCACACACAGAGTAAGAACAAGTTCTGACTTTGTGGGCCCAGCCTCACCTCTGGACATTTGTCAGGCCTCAGCCCTTACTGCTGCTTCCACTTTGGGGAAACACTGACTGCCCTGTGTCCTGTTCAAGGTTCCCAGTAGCCACAGGGTGGCTTCAGCTTTGAAATGGAAAAGATGACTTCTGTCCTTTGGGTCTGTCTGTGTCTGAGCCAGATTCTCTCACCCAGAAGTGGAAAAACACCCTTCTCTTCTCAGAGTTCAGAATGAGCCCTTAGACCTAGGTGGATCCCACAAGCTATGATGAGCTCACTAAGATCCCCCAAACTCTACGTCAGCCTCAGAACGCTGACCACTACAGTGATCACTGCCATTGCTGAGAATGCATTAGGGCCGGGCACTGTGCTAAGCCCCAGGAGACACTGGACCATCTCCTTTAGTCTTCATACACCCCTGGACTAGAAACCAGACCACCAGGACTTGAGTCCTAGCTTTAGGTCATCCTAGGTGGCCAAAGTTGAGCTACCAACTACTCCACGCTTGAGTTTTTTCATGCACGCTTTGGGAAACTAATAGTGCTACAGTCTTTAGGCTGCTACAAGAAGTGCAATAATCTGTGTGAAGCACCATCAGAGGACCTTGTACATGCAAGCAAGAAATGCCAGCGGTTATTAGTAGTAGGGAGTAGTACAGAAATAATGAAGGGCAATCATCATTTTGTCTGCTAGGTCATAAGCACTGGGTAGAAATGGAACACCTAAAAGGTGTTCAGAGGAGGCATCTTGTTATCTACTGATCCAGCAGCACAACCAGATGGTTCTTTCACTACAGGTAAATTTTTTTTATTAAAAAAAGAGCTCTTAAATTGATCACACACATGACCACTCTGAGGAGAACTGGAATGAGCTGAAATTAGGGTGAACTCTTTTCTCTTTATTCCTTGAGAATGCTGTAGTATATGTAAATATTACCTATTGTAAATTAAACAAAACTTAAATGTTCTAAATAATTTTCAAAAAAAAAATATCTTTCAGGGCAAAAGAAATAAAGTGGGTCTGGAGAAATTGTGTAAAACAGGAAGAAGCAAGTGGAAAAGGAGTGCCCGAGGCCGACGCTCTATGGCCCTGGCTTCCAGTCATGCTTGGACAGTGCATCAGCTGCAAATCACTGGGACCCCACACCGGGGATTCTCTGACTACAATCTGAGGGGTGCCGAGGAATTTACATATTAAATAAGCTCCCCAGATTCTTTCAATCCCCATAGGTTGCCGGTCGAGGAACAACCACAGGACCACTCACTGACCCCCTAACTTCCTCATATCTTGTGAATTTCCTCTTGCAGGGATGGCGTTCCATACTGTGAGTCTGACTACCACTCCCAGTTTGGAATTAAATGCGAGACTTGTGACCGATACATCAGCGGCAGAGTCTTGGAGGTGAGTGGCTGAGTAACCATGGAGATATGTGAACAGGTTGGCTTGTCCATGAAAAAGTCACCACTGAGGAAAGGGAAAGTCATCGCACACCCCTTCCTCCAGAGCCTCAGCCTCTCACAGCTTTGCTTGCTGCATGACCTTGAAAGAAACCTTGCCGAGATCTCTGAGCACACCCAAAATGAGAGGATGGACAGAATTATTCCTGGTTCGAGAACTGCTGTGCTGGAAAAATCAGTTGCTTCTTTGGATCCAGACCCAGACAGTTTCTGGGGAGTGACAATTAGAATTTGCCTCCTACTCTTGCCTAAGGATGGAAGGGGTCTTGGTTTTGTTTTTGTTAAGTAGTTGGTAATGTGCTGCTTTAAGAACCAGCTTGTCTAGCAGCTTGCTCCCTAAGTCCTGCTTTGGCTGGTCCATCACCATGGCAACAGCTCTCCCAGCCTCATGTGCAGCTGGTTCTGCTAGTGATAGACAACCTGCAGCACCTTGCTGAGCCTGTGCTGTTTCCTCTGTCCACTTCTCAGTTCCTGGCCTCCCTTTTCACACACTGTGGGCCTGGAAGATTTCTTCTCCTACTTTGGTACCACCCACCTTAAAGAATTAGAAACAATAAAAAATTTTGTACAAAGGGAAAACACTATTTTAAGAGTAGGAGCAATTGGGGTCTAACACCATGTTAACTCCACTGCCAACTGATTCTCAGATTTTGGATGATGGGTTTGTATCTCTAGGCCTGAATTTTTTATCTGAGAAATGGCAGTCACAGACAGCTGCTGTGAGCCAGATCTGACTGATTGCTTGTGATGATCATGAGTGCTAAGTCAGAACAATCCCACAGCCACATGTGGGCCCAAGAGGAGAGACTGTAGCAACAGGGAAAGGATGCTCCCAGGGGATGCACTGAAGCATATCCCTGAGGATGAGGAGGCCTCATGTGAAGAGCTAGGCGAAGAATACTCAGCCCATTCAGGGAACAGAGGAAAGGGCCAACATGGCTGAGTTTTATAAACCAAGGGTCAGGTAGGCTAGGGCGTATCACAGAGAAAACATATCACATAGGACTTTGTAGATCATGTGTAGGAGTTTGGGTTTCATACTAAGTGCAGTGGAAAGCTGCTGTAGAGTTTTAAACCAGGAAGCAACATGATAGGATTATGTTTTTAAAAGATCACAAGGATTGCTCTGTGGAGGATTGATTATAGGGAGTCCAAGAGAATAAAATAAACAGATTCACTGACTTGCTACTCTTAAGCACTCCAAGGGATAGTAGAAGACGCAATGCAGAGGTTATTAGGTCTAGATTTCCAGGGCCAGGATTCAGGGATGAGGAGTTTGTGTGTGATTCACTGGGGAGTTGTGGAAAAATTGAGCAGAAGTGACCTGGTTAGAGCTGCTCTTCAGGGAAGATAATGTGATAGTGCTTACAGGCTCAGCCTGAAAGAGGGAACATGGGAGAAGACAATAAGGGCAATGGCTTTGTCTCCAACATTATTGAAGTAGAATTCCAATAGCTGTGCAATTGTTGGGCAGCTGCAGGAGAAAAGGCCAAAAGTTGTGCCAAAATATCAAGCCTGGCTGACAGAAAACCTGGTGTCAGCATGTGCAGAATAGAATATGGCAGGAGACAAGCTGGTCTGGACAGAAATATGGGGAGTTCAACTGGGCAGTGAGTATGATTGAAATCGGAGAAGGTTTAGAAGGTGTGGCTCAGCGGCACAAGAGCTTGCCTGGCAAGCTCAAGGTCCTGAATCCAGTTCCCCATACAAAACCCAAAACAGAGAGAGGGAAGGAGAGAGAGTGAGAGAGATCAGGATCTTCAAGACAGGGTGGGAGGGGTCTCAGAGAATGGTTGCCTACAGTTGGCAGAAAGAGATGAGGCGTTGTCAGAGGAAGGAAGGGGACTGCGGGGGGGGGGGGATGTGGGAGGACAGAGTTTTGGGAAACACAGTGAGGCTGTTCAGACTGTTGGTCAAACTCTGGGGAGTAATTAAGGGCTATAAGGGTGAGAAGAAGCTGCTAGGTATTGGAGAAGAATTGCTGGTTATGTCTGCCCCACTGGGGACGAGGCATTCAGCCTGCCCGGCATCGGTAGAATGGAAGATCACAAAAGCTGGCCTTTCTTTTAGGAAGGGAAGAGGTTTGGATACACAGGGCTGCACGTGGAAAGCTGTTTCAGCATTCCCAGGATGCTGTAAAGTTCTACTATGATGAATTTTACCACTTCTAGCCATCTACTTATCTAGTTATACTTTTTCCAGGTCTCAGTTTTTATCTGTTAATGAAGAATACTACTGTGCTAATTTCAATACTAATGAACATATGCTGTTTGGTTGGTTGGTTGGTACTGGGAATTGAACCCAGGGCCTTCCCACTGAGCAATATCATCAGACCTTTTTTTGTTTTTTATTTATTTTGAGACAGTCTCACTAAGTTGTTAAATTCTCCAGGCTGCACTCAAACTTTTGATCATCCTGCCTCAGCATCCCGGAGTGCTGGGTTAGACATGCACAACCATGCCTCCTAGTGATATGTTAATCAGGGTGGGGAGCTGTGATTGAAGAAACTATGTCTGAATGACGCTGAAAAGAAAATTCTTTAGCTCCCATAATAACAGGTTCTGGAGTAGTTCTGTCTTCAGGCACATCTGGACTCAGTTCCTAAATAAAATCACTTGGAATCTCTGACCACTGTGGCTCCATGTTCTCCTGCATCAGTTTTATTCCCAGGAAGGCTCTTCTCTGTGATGGGGACATTGGACACTGGTCCCTCCAAGCATACATCCTATCAGTCAGTACCCCCAGGGAGAGCAAGTTTCTCTTTCCAAAAAGCTCAGCAAACATCCCAGGACTGACTCCCTGGACAATTTCAGCCCATCCCTGAATTCATGGCTGTAACTATAGAATTGGAATAAGCTAGCTGGTGGGGTGAGCATTACCCAAACGTGTGGACTGGTGTGGGGGCCAGGGAGTCCCTCCAAGGGAAGACTTGGTGCTGTTCCTAGAGGAAGGAGAGTGGAGGCTGGCCAGGCAGCTGCCTAAAACAGCGCCCAGCACATAGCCAGACCGACCACAGGCACTTAATTAAACTGTTCCTTCTCTTTTTATCCCAATCCTCCTCTTTCCTCAAGCCAGCCCATAGTCCCCTCTTTGGTGACAGAGTTTAATATGCTGTCAGTCACCAACCTTCCTTTGTGGGGTCCATGTCCCCACCAAAGAGAACCATACCCGGTCTTGGTACTGTATTTCCTAACCTTGGTTACCATTTTCAGTCCTTTCCAAGGTGCCCCCATTGTGGGGTGCCAACTCTTTGCTATCTTTTTCATTATTTTCTTAATGTCAGTTTGTTAACAGGTGGAATGTTCACTTTATCTTGCTAGCTTGGTTCTTTCTTGTGTTGGGTACATGCAGCTCAACAGCCTCCCTTCCATCAAGTGCCTTTCTGCGCCATCTGAGGCTAGGGTTGCTGAGATGGGCATAACGCTCTCTCAGCTGGGATGGGGTAGGGGGCTGTGACATTTAGAAAGAGGCTGTATTTCAGTTGTGCCAAGGTGCTTTTGCTACCCTGGAAAAAAGCTCTATAATTGAAATGATAAAGAGACACAGAGTAGGAAGAGGCTACTAATTAAAACAATTATCCTTGTCATGGTACAAGAGGCAGTCCCACGGCTTCCTCACTTAGGAAAATAGTAGGCTCGTTCTCAAGTTTGAGCACAGTTTCCTTAGATGTAACAAGGACATTTTCTCACTGGTGGGAGCCACTAAGAGTGATAAAAGAAATAGTGGAGATTTTTTTTTTCCTCTTGTAAAAATCTACCCTTTCTCACACTCTTACTAAGTGTTTGGCATAAATTAAGCATTTCTAAAATAAGCAAGCCAATGCCATTGCCTGGAAGGGGTACTTTGTGACCCCTCCTCCAATATTCATCAATTTCCCTTAGATATTTCCTATTCCCCCTCAAAAACTCCCATCCCTGACATACAAAATATTCATTTAAAACCAACCTTACCTTCCAATCCAGGTGCTACACGACTCTCCCGATATAGAATCCTGGAACCACTGCCCAGGGGCCTGTCCACCTCAAGTCCTTGCACCTAGAGGTTTAGAGCCTGAACTAGCAGTGGGGGAGCACACTGGGCTGGTGACTGGGTCCTACAGTCTGACTCCAACACTGCTACTGGTCTCTAGTGAGACCTTGAGGCCCAACCTTATGTTTCTTCCCCCATAGAAGAATTTGTACAGTGCATCCAATTCCATTTTTAATTTAAATAATTGTGGGGGAAAAAGGTAGAAAAAGTAGGGAGCCTCACCAAAGCCAAATCTCTGGGCTCAAAGCTGGTGTACTCAGGTGAGACAGTCCAGTCTGAGGGTTAAGGGGATCTCCAGCACAAGTATATACTGAACCCTAAAATCTGTCTTTTACATGTTACTCTAACAGTTTTTTCCATGTCTGAAAACCTTGAATATTCATTCCTACCTAATACTCTAATCTGTCTGTAAGTACTTTCACATAAGAAAATGGGTACAACACAATAGGAAGATCTGTATCATTTGCCACACTACGGGTGACCCAAAAAAGAATGTAGTTCTAGCTAGATTCAACTGCTCATGGAGGCTCCAAGCCCTGCACATTTTTTCATTTTCAAAAAGGTAGAATGATATGTTTTGAATAGATATTAAATATACACTGGCACCAAACTGGCATTCTCTCTTTAATAAAATTGGAAGAAGCCATAGAAAGCTGAAAAGGAGGTCATTTTTTCTTCATTGATCCAATGTTAATAAATCACAAGTTCCTGTACCACTTAAAATCATTTCAGATGCCATTGGTGGTAGAGACCCCAAAATTGGGGAAATACTGGAATATTCTCAAAGCAAGACTGTTTCTTCATATGGAAATGAGGAGGTGATAACAGTGGCCTCTGAAGTGCCTTTTTACCAGCAGGTGACAGGAAGGTAGTCCAAGCTGCCATCGGGGAACTATGAGAAGCATCACCAGACTTTCTGGGTGGATGGTTATATTGGTTCTAACCCTGCCCCAGTAGCCTCCCAACCAACCACAGGACCGTGAGCCAACATCACCGATGTACAGTGACAGCAGCCTGGGCACCTAGATGGCAGCCCTGGCTCTGAAATCCTGTTTTGTCTCTTAATTTTCATAGGCAGGAGGAAAGCACTACCACCCCACCTGTGCCAGATGTGTGCGCTGCCACCAGATGTTCACCGAAGGAGAGGAGATGTACCTCACAGGTAAGCAACGTGACCCTCTGTAAGGCGTTCTGCTCATGGCTGGAAAGGAGATACAGTCTCCTTCCATTCCAGTGTTGTCCTCGCAGTTGGCTTGTCCTCAGGATTGCAATTAATTCACCCCTCTCTGGGTGGATGGGGAAAGTTGCTGGTGTGGCTAATGTGAAGTGACATGTAATCTGCCTTCCGTCCCCGTGCGTCTTCCCCCGCTGCTCAGCTGGCCTGCTTCCCTGGCAGTGCTCTGAGCAGTCTCCCCTGGGGGTGGGAAGCGGAGCTCCGCAGGGCCAAGGGGATGCCTGGGTACAGAGTCTGCAGCACAGTACAACCTCTAGCCCTCTGCCCCATCCTGTCCCATTCCTTCTCCCCCACATCAGAACATCACGTTGGGCTACTCTCAGGGCCCCTGAGGCTCTCACAGTACACAAAGAGGAATGGAAGGCACCAGCAGTTCCCTAAAAGTAAGCCAGGCTGCTACTACCAGGATCCGGCCCTCTTACCCAAGGATTGCCCAAGTCACCTGATTGGTCTCTAGATCCTGCTCAGTCCCTGTGCTCTGCCCAGCACATCCCAGTGTGCTTGACCCTGCTGCATTGACCCCTCCCAGGCTCCTCCCTGTCCACCATTTTAGGTGCACTCAGGCCAGCACATAAGGTCATCTCACCAAGGTCCCAAACTTCCATTCTAGACTTGAACATACTGAATACTTAAGCTGCCCAAACCGGTTCTCAATCTATTCATTCATCCCTTCAACCACTATTTCTTGAACCCCTACTATAAGTAGGTTCTGTACCAGGGACATTGTGAGGACCCTACACACACAACTCTACAGCCCAGTGACTAGTACCAGCCTGGGGAGCTCTATGAAGGGGAGCAAGATGAGGTGGTGAGCACATGTGACAGGTGGGAGGAGTGCCAGGAAGGCTGCCTGGGGGAGGGCCAGAGTTGAGACCTTGGATGTGGAGTATTAACTGGCATCTCCAAATGCAGGCTGCTCTAACAAACTGCCATAGACTATGTGGGCTTAAAACAGCAAAAATGTATTCCTATTAATTCCAGAGGTGGAAAATCCAAGATCAAGGCGCTGGTAGACTCGGTGTCTGGTAAGAGCACATTTTCTCACAGACGATGCCTTATTTCCAGACGAGCAAAGAATTGGGGCCTGTTGCATAAGGGCCTTTACCTCATTATGAGGACTCCACTCTCATGACCTGACCCCTTCCCGAAGGCCCTACACCCTTGTGCCATCTCAGAGGATAGGATTGCAACATACGGATTTGGGGGAACACAAACATTCAGACCATAGCAACTGAGCAAAGGAGGAATGGGATATGTCAACCTGGGGTGGCAGAATCTGTAAGACTGTGAGGTGGGTGAAGAAATGGCAGTGCATCAGCCCAGACCAAGATAGGAGAGTATGGAAGACAGGCAGCTGGAATACAGGCTGGGGCTTGGGGCAAGATGGTGTTCAGCCCCTGAAATGAACTCTCAGTCCTTCCCATTGCCTTCTTTCAACCCTCCTTTGGAAATCGTATCATTCTAGATCCCATTCAAAAACTACATGCCTTGTAGACACCCCAGATTACACCAACCCCACCCACAACTTGACATACTGCATCCTGTCTGAGCCCTCTTGGCGCTTTCGTTGTACTTGGTCCCTCCAGGTTGTGTGAGAGTTATTGGTCTTCTTCCTGAGACCTCTGGCTCCTGGCATTGGCCCCTCAGCCCTAACATGGACCCTACCTGCCTTCATCAAACACCTGAGCACGCCAGCCGAGTTTCTGTGGTTAACCCTGCCCAAATGCTTGAGCAGCAACCTCGGAGGGTAGTGAGAGCCCATCCTCCAGGTTCCCCCACAAGGCGACGCTGAGGCCTCGAGGCCAGTTATAAGGAGCCTATCTTCTTGTCAAGCTTGTCCAAGCCACAGATGCCCAGGGCCTGGAGTTGACCTCAAGCTATAATGAGCCCCCTGGGCCTGGAGCAAGGTTTCTCAACCTCAAACTATTGACATTTGGTGTTGGATAATTCTTTGGTGGGATGGTTGTCCTGTGCACCACAGGGTATTTGTCGGTACCCCTAGTCTCTACACACTGGATACCAGCAATATGTCCTTTCCTATTTTGATAATCAAAAATGTCCCAGATATTGCCAAATGCTCCCAAATCCATCCTCAACTGAGACCCACAGGTATGGAACAGTAACAGAAACCTTTGCCATTAGAGGGAGTTCTGGAGCATAGAGATTGGATGAGGAGACCATTTCTGAGACTCTGTAGCACTGTAGCTGGTTATTTGTGTGTACTCTCATACACATGTTAGTGATAGGAGGATCCCAACCGTCATTCTAAACTGCAGAGTGACTACCTGCATTGTATAGTTGTGAAAAATGGGCCCAGAGAAAAGAACAGGCTTGAGTAAGAACCAGAAGGTAAGGGGGCAGAGCAGGACTTGGGTTTGGAACTCCCTTTCCAGGATCTTCTTCACCTTCCTCCTGAGACTCAGCCCCCAGCTGCTGCTCGGGTCCCTGTCCCTTCCCATGAGCACTGGTCCCTAGGTGCCTGGGTCCTGCAATGATTTCCTGCTACAGGAGCCCGTGTTACAGTCCTAGCAAACTGCACAGTGTCCTCGTGAGCCCCAGCCACCTTGGGGACCTGGAGTTTGCATTTGGGCGGGAAATATGCTGTGCATGTTTCTTCCCCCTTCTCTGGTGAACATCTCTCTCCTGGTGCTAGACCTGCCCTCACACCCCTATCCCCACCTGTGCCTCACTGGGACGGTCAGCATCTGCATCTTCGGGCCTCAATTCTCAGTCCTCATCTGCCTCCATTTGTGCTTTGACCCACACTACCTTGCTGTGAATCCTGGCTCTACTCCTTACTAAGGCAACTCTCTGGTTGTCTAACCTGTGAAATAGACCAAGGTCAGTTCCTATAGAATAGAGAGGAAAGCTCCCTCTGTGTTCATAGAGCAAATAGCCTGTGAGGATCTGCTGTGTATCCAGGGCTGTTCTAACAACTGGCGCTGCAGCCAGGTGTAGGTCAGACAAAGGCCCTGTCTTCGTGGTGCTCACAGCTCAGGATCAGGAGCTTCCCTCGTCCAAGTTCATCCAGATGCTGAAGGAGTTAAGTGATGAGTAAACAGCTCTGTGATCATGAGAGAGGGTGCACCGTCCAACCTAAGGCAAACATGCCTGCAGGAGATGGGAGATGTTCTTGGTCACGAAGAAGGGTCCGTCACCCTCTCATTATTATCCCCATCCCTGCCCTCCTGGCTCCTGAGAGAGTAGGAGTAATTACAGAGTGTTCAAGGACCTGCCTCAAGAGATGCTGAGTGATTCTGGGAGGGGGCCCAAACTGTCTGAGTCGTGCTGACTTGGACTGTGGGTGTCTTGTGGGGGTGACAGCACCAGAGATTTCTGCTACAGCTTAGATGGGCCCTGGCCACCCTCAGAAATGGCAAGAAAACCCCTTCCCAGGCAACAGGAAGGAGTAGGAGGAGCCAGCTGAGAGCCAGGGCTCCTGGGTTGGTGTCAGTGCTTCTACTATGGGCAGGAACATTAAGAAGTGACTGTCTTCTCTGGATCTCCTCCTTCTCTGTCAAATGACGGTGACACAGTCTCACGACAGTGGAGGCTTCACTACACTCCAGGCTCTCTGTTATGTGTTGGGGATACAGAGATAAGCATGGCAGATGAGCTCACTGCTCTAGAGGAGTTTACTATTTGGAAGAAAAGATTGGCATTAATTTGATAGAAGTTCAGGCCTTCACTGGCAAACTGGGGAAAGTAGAGTGAAAGGAGGATTTGGAAACAATGCAAATATGTCACAAGACCCTTATCTAGTCTGCAAGGCCAGGGAGACTTCCTTGAAGAAGGGACACTTCAGGCCATAGATTTGAAAATGAGTAGAAGATGGAGGTGAAGAGAAAGAGGAGAAAAAAAAAAGAAAAGAAAAGAAAGAGGAGACTGTGGAAGCAGTGAGAACTGCAGGTGCAAAGCCTCCCATGAAGAAAGCCTCACACCCCAGGTTCTCACACACATTAGAGGAAAGAATGAATGTGAAGGTGCTGAGGACACCATAAAGCAATGCATAAAAGTCAGGGGAGAGAGACAGAGATTGTGTGCATGTGCGTGCCTGCGTGTGTGTGTGTGTGTGTGTGTGTGTGTGTGTGTGTGTGTGTGTGAACAAGCCTGCAAAGCCTATAAACCCAGTCTTGTCAGCTCCAAAGCTGGAAAATCTGCTACTGGCAAATGGTCCTCAGGAGATTCTTTGGCCAGTTTGTTTGCATTTTAATTGTGGCGTGATGGCTTTCTGAAGGGCTCTAATTGGGAGAAGTCTGACGTCTGTCTGGAGGAGAATTTCCTGGGCCCCGGGAGACAAGAGCAAGTTTTCTTTTATTTGTTTTAAGTTCTGTTGCACATTCAGTCTTTCAACTGCTTTTGTAAAGTTGCCAGTTATCTAATCTGTTTGTTATCCAAATCCTTCATTTGGTCTTCACCAAGAAATTAGGTCACTGATTTTTGTGCAGCAAAATAATAGCTAAAATGCTACAGATTCGGGCAAAACTTACACCTAAATCACGAAGGTTATAATGGCTGGGCCAGTGGGAATTTCTCTAAACTCCAAATGTAGTTCATGAAATAGATTTTGCTCTTGCTCTAGATGTACCTGCACTCAGGAAAAATGGAAGATAGAGTATTTTTCTTCCCTCCGGTCTACATCAAGTCCCACTCCCTGCCCCCCAGGATCCCACTCCAAGGGCCGCAGGCAGAACCTACAATGGAAGTTTGGCTGTACATTTTAAAAATAGTTCTCTGTTATCATTTGTGTATTCAGCTAAAGATCACCAGGCAGAAAATCCTTTAGGAAATCCTGAGCCAAACCCTACTCTGCTAAAGAAAGTATTATAATAAAGTACAGGTCCCACCAGTATTAAAGATGATAAAATAACAATGATGAAATTCTATAAACTGGTATTGGTTGAAGGTTTGCATGTCAAGTACTGTACTCAGGATTTTAAGTGATGGCCAGGCATGGTGGTGCATGCCTGTAATCCCAGCACACCGGAGGCTGAGGCAGGAGGATCACTGCACGTTCAAGGCCAGCCTGGGCTACAGAGTGAGTTCAAGGCCAGCATAATCTACACTGAGACCCTGCCTCAAAAAGTAAAAAAAAAAATTTTTTTTTAATTTTTAAATTTTAAAAGAAAAAAATTTTAAGTGCTGCACCCCATTTTATCCTCCCGACAATCCTGCAAGCTAAAAAATATTAACATCCTCATTTTAAAGAAGAAAAAAATTTAGAGTGCAAAATAAAATAAAGAACCTTAGTTCTGTGTTAGTACAAATGCAGAATGGAGCCCTGAAGTCTGCTTTGATGATCACATGGAGCCCTTCTCTCGGATAGCTGTGTCTATTTCAGACCACACTTTTTTTAGTTCCAATGACACGAGGTCCTAGTGTCAGGAGGTGTGTCCTCCTGACACAGCTGGGGATAAAACTGGTATTTAGTAAAGACCTCCTTTCCTTCCGACAAGTAACTCAGAAAAGGTACATGGAGCTAATAGACGCCCCATTGCAGTGGCTCCCACTGTTACAGGCTGTGGCCTGCCAGCCCTCTGTCAGTTGTACATGTGATCAAACCCTACTGTCAAAGGCACTATTGCAGTATTGGTCATTATCACCTCATAGTTTAGTTACTTTAAATTTGGATCTCTCCACTGACAGCTTAGGTTGTAGGAGTTATGCTTTAAAACTTTAAATCTTGTGTTTCCCCAATCCTGCTACATAATTTTAGATTCTTCAAACATATCCTTGTTCCTGTACTCCGTTGACATTTCCTAAAGTCTGGCTATATTGAGCATATTTCATTTTAAATAGAGTACATTTTAATTTTTGATGAGCTGCCCTTTTTTTAGACATTAAGGGTTACCAAGCATCTTGAATCATACAGAAAATATTGCAGTATAGTATCTACAATTTGTGTCTCTAAAATCTGTTTCCAGTTGTTCCTCTCTGGTCACCACAAATTCCAGGCGATGTGGCCACTTTCTCACCAGTTACATGTCACATCTACTTCACCAGAAAATTTGTCCGTGTTGGTCAGAATTAGGTTCAGAATAGTAATTTCCCTCGTTGCTTCCTCTATTTTCTGAGAAACAAAATTGCCCGAGGGGCAAGTCAAGAACTTGTCAGAGACTCAGGTTTTAGCTTGATAAGATGTTTTATTAGTCTGGACTTTTTAGGTGGCAGAAACCCAACTCAAACCACATTAGGTGAAAGGGAATTGATGGGTTCAGGGAACTGGGAACCAGCCGAGAGCAGCAGAGTTGGGGTGTCCAGTGTCATCGGGCAGTATTTTTTCCTGCCTATTTTTTCCTTTTTCTCTTTGGCTTCTTGTTCTGGTGCCCCAGACGGAGCCACCATGTTATGGGAAAAAGAACAGAGCCAGCCCCAAGCCAGCTGTCCAGAGAGGCAGCTGTCCATGCTGGGGTCAATGGAGAAGTCCTAGGGGGATTCTGAGCCACCTGCCCAGGCCAAGGTAAGGAGGCAGCAGTAGACAGCCAGGCAGAACGTCCATGCTCCCTAAACTGCTGTTTCCTGACCCATAAATGCGGGGTCAGACCCCACAGCACAAGGCTGTTGCGAGGCTCCAAGGAGCTACTTCCGGTGCAGGTCGAGAAGCAGGAGCTGCAAGCTCTGCCACCAGAGCCCTGGATGCGCCACTTCGTCAGCCCTGGCTGTCGTTGCTGTCAACATGACTACTTGGAACGTTTAGATAGGGCTCACCACATGTGCCCAGTAAATGCCAGTCATCATTATTATTTTTATTTTAGTACAGTTATTATAAAGCCTGTGTGTAGCATGAGGTCAGGAACAGGCGCTCTAGAAATATAAGAAAAATAAGGGGACGTAGTGCTTGATGCACACTGAGTACTCCGTATGTCAGCAGTGTTGCTGCCCCCACTGTTCCTATCAGCAGCTATCACTTCCCCTGAACTACTAGGCACCCTAGTGCTGCCCGTCTCCTCTCCCTATCCTGCCTAATGTCCTCCATGGTAACCAGCTTCATGGGAACAAGGCGCTTTTTCTCCCCTCTACCACGTTATTAAGCTTCAAGCCCAGTTCATCATGCCCGCTCCAGGCAAACCAGTTTTTCCCACTTCCCCTGAGGTGCCCTTATTCCCTGGCATGAGCCCAGCCTCCCCAGAGGCTGCACTGACAACCAAATCAGGCTCCTGTTCAGCGACTCTATTGGTACAGCCTGCTCTCCATTAACTGCATCCCCCCGACTCCCCCAGGCCGTGCTCTCTCTCAGAAATTAGGGAATAAACACTCCCCATCCACCCCTAGTCTCTCTGTGCCTCCTTTCCTATTACCCAGATGGCAGATAATTGTAATAACCATAATAACTCACAGTCACACGGGTGAGCTCTGTTCTAAGTACTATACACATACCAGCTCATTACTCCTTAAAACAAACCTTCAAGGAAGACGCTGGCCCCATCCCTACTTTATAGATACAGAAACCGAGGCAAACTGAGCTGCTGTAGAGCATGCAGCCTGTGAGGCAGTAAGTGATGGAACAGGATTCAAACCTCTTAAGAATATGATATTAAATAATGCATAGACTTCCTGATGCACAGGGAAGATTGCAAAACCTAACAAGATGTTACAGCAGTGATGTTACTTTGCAGTAACTCAAGGAAGAGCTTACTCTGCTGCTCCCTGCAGGGCCTGGACATTTAGTGATGGAGGAAGAGTAGAGAACCCTCTGGTCTGAAAAAGCAGCCCATCTGCCAGGGGCAGATTTTCTTTTTTATTGAGATTTATTCATATAACATAAAATCAACCATTTTAAGGCATATAATTTGGTATCACTTAGTATATTCACCGTATTCAGGTGAACATTAGTTCGCCTGTTAAGGTAGAAACATGGAATCTCTTATGAAGTTGGTTTCTGTATCCCGTGATATTCCATACAAGCTCACTATCCCTGAGCTACACACCCACCCCTGTATTCCAAAGAAACAAACCTGAAACGCTGTCTGGTATTAGCCCGCTGGACTAGGGTTCCAGAACATGTTCATCACCCCCAAAGAAACCCTATTAAGCAGCCGCTGTCCATCACTCTCCCTTCCCCGGTTTCCAGCAATCACCAGTCTGCTTTTTGTCTATAGATTTTCCTATTTGGGTATTTCATGTAGATGAAATCATAGCATATTTGTTCTCTTGCAAGTGACTCCTTTACCGGACATGTTTTCTAGTCATTTATGTTATAGTATGTATGCATCAGTGTGTCGTCCTTTTATGACTAAATTATATCATATCTGTGGGTAGACCGCATCTGTTTATCTGCTTGGAGAGTTTGAAGAAGCAACTCCAAGGTCCTAAGCAGTCTGTGTGGTAAAGATGGTGCTGCTGCTACAGACAGGCTGCTGACAAACCTCACCCAACGATGATCCAGAGAGATCTGGAGAGGAACCTGTTTCAGGAGAATTCCCTGGCCAGGATCACAGGCTAGAATCTCAAATGGCAACATCAGTAAGCGTGGAGGGCCAGTCATTAGACACTGGGACGGTCATGGCAGCCTGCAGTGCCTAAAACAGCCAGATTCAGAACTCTTTAAAATCAGTGTTGACAAAACAGAACTTTCAGCCCAGCTACTCTCAGTCATTTCAGTCACTGCTGTGTTCATAACCCATGCTGGGCTTTGGCATTTTTAAAGAATGCTTTTGCGAATTGAATTTCAAGGTCCAGCAGAGAAGTGGGTGGGCTCCTGAACATTAAAGAACATTTGATCCACCCTAGATGTTACAGGTGTGGGGTGTGCTATGACCAGTCAGATAGGACTGCCGGCCAGCTCAGTAAGGATGAAAAAACAGCCCAGATACCAGCTGAGGGACTGTTCCAGAGATCCAGATGGCCTCCTCCTGATCAGCTGAGACAGAAACAGCTAATCCTTCGCTGTTGTAACTTCTACAATAGGTTTCACTTGAAAAACCTAGAATTGGGGTGATGGTGTCGGAGGACAAGAGAGTATGACTTGCAGAACAAGGAGTATAATGAGAAAAAAAAGTTAGGCTCCTATAAGATGTTAGAGTTCTGTCTTACAAGACTGGTTCCTACCTCACACAACATTCTGTGCACGCTCACGACCCCGAGCCACATTCCCAGCTCTACATCCCGAAGAAGCAAATCTGAAGCGCCGCCTGGCGTTAGCCCTCTGGATCTTGTATTTAGAATCATAAACTATTTGGAGAGCTGTTGAATCAGATTCTCAGGCCCCACCTCCAGGAAATTGGTGGCAATGGCTCAACAAGGGGGCATCTATGGTTTGCCAGACTGTGAGAAAGTAGTCCACGGGTCACACTGTGGACCTGTGGACTGTTTCCATAGTCACTCGATCTGAAATTGCAGCTGTCAAATCAGTGCCTGGTTTGCACTACTTGGCCAACTCTCTGAGTCCAGCTTAGAAGACCCAACTGGCCTAAGATAGGATATCTTACTTTTTTGTATATTTTCTACTCAAAAAATATTATTGAGAATCTTTGGTTCCTGCAGATATATCTATAAATAAGACGGGTATGAATTCCTCTCCCATACCTTTTTATTGGGATTATTGTTGGAGCAAATAATTACCTTCTTTATACAGAGATGCCTGTTAAAGTGGCAACATAAAATCTCCAAGGAATGGGGCAACTGGTAAACACTTTTCACTGTTACTATCAAGCAGTGAGTCTCCACAACATCTCTGTTGAGCACTTCTCCACCAAAGCTGTACTTAAGTACTACTGGAGACAAGGAACTCCCTATAAGATAAACAAGATCACTCAGTTCTCAGATGTAAATCTTCCTTCCTGGGAACTTCTGCCCCTTAGTTCTTACTGTACTTTATAAGACTTCTAAAGCGTCTTCTCACAGACAGCCATTAAAGCATTCAGTGGCTATCCTATTCAGTCTTTTCAGGGGAAAGGCCTTGCCTTACCATCTGATTTTGAGTCTCCTCCCTATACTGGTTACCATACTCCTCTAGGTGATCTTCTCCTTCTAGCCTTTTAAAAATACAAAGGGCTAACCAGTTGTTTATATTTCTCTTTATTAAATGTGTGTAAATTGGGCAGGGGATTCAGCTCAGCAGCACAAGCACCTGCCTGGCAAGCACCAGGTGATGAGTTCAATCCTGGCACCAAAAAATAAACAAACAAGCATAAGCCAGCACTCTGTTGGCTGTGGGGGTAAAGTCCACCAAAGAAAATAATGAACCCTCGGATGTTGTCACATTAATGTCACATTGTCCAGCTACCGGCCAAGGGAATAAGTTCAGCAGATCATAATTTCACAGGGATCTTTATGGAAAGCATGGCTTTTTCTTGCCTTTGTCTAAGTTTACCAGCTACCAGAAAATTCCTTTTCAACCCTTTTTTATTTATATCATATACTACTAACTCCTAAACCTAGGGTTTTTTTAACTTTTTATTTTAAAGGTTAAAAAAAAATGGTACAAAATTTCAAAATAATATTGTAAGACAGTAACAACAGTTAGTACCTTGCATACTGTTATCTTCAAAGTAATTGCTCATATTACAAAATATAGGCATAAAAATTGATCAGACAATATAGACAAACCTTTCTTTTCAATGAACTAATAACAATTAGTGGTATAACTATCTTAACTATTATGTGTATTTATTTATTTACTCTTCCTTTTCCTTTCCTTCATTTCTTCTTTCCCCCATCCCAGTTTCTCTTTCCTTTTGAACAATTTCTTCCCATTTTACAATATCTATTGTACATTTTGGATATTGTTTTCCAGATCCTTCTACTAGGGAGACAATGTGATGTTTACTCATGTGATTCTTATTTATTTCACTTATGAGTGTGGTCTCAAGTTACATCCATTTCCCTATAAATGTCTCAAGTTTATCCTACTTTATAGCTGAATAGTATTTATATTAAAAAAAAACCACACTTTTTTTAATCCATTCCTCAGTTGATGGGTATTTGGGTTGTTTCCAAGGTCTGGCTATTACAAATTGTCCTGCTATAAACATGGATGCACATATAGCACTATGGTATGATGTTTTTAATTCTTCTGGGAAAATACCCAGAAGGAGAATAGCTGAGTCAAATGAGACCTCTAATCCTCGTTTTCTGAAGAATCTCCACACTGATTTCCATAATGGTTGCACCAGACTATGTTTCTACGAACAGTAGAGAAAGGCTAAAGGTTTGTTTTTATTTCTAATTATATTTTTTCTTTTCTGACCCCATTCTCTCATTTTTTATATAAAGATGCTTTTCAATATGAAGAGTGCTGAAGCTTATACTACTAGATACAGTGCCATCTGTTGCTCAGTTGTATTTTGGATCAGATATGTCAGTGCCATAGAGTCAAAACCCCAGCTAAACCATCCAGACTGAGCTCCCAGCCCTTCACATTGTTCTGTCCCCCTCACCTTTCCTATGTGTGTTTCACCTGATCTCATGACATTTTTAGGCCTGCGTTCACCTCATCCATTTCCTATAGTGACCTGTAACATGTGTTTCCTGACACAGCTACAGTTGTAAACAACTCCTGGTAGATTCAAGAGCAACTCAGAGAAAAACCGGAAATGCTCTAATCACTCCTGAAAGCAAAGATCCCGACCCAGAGCCGGACATACCTTGTGACCACTAGTTCAAATCACAGACCCAGAATCCCTCTGCTGGCTTGTGACAGCCACTGCATTTTACTTTAGATGAGATTAAACTTTTGAATAGTTAGGAATACCCAAGAGTCTCAGCAAATAAGAACTGAAGACTTTTATTCCACAAAAGACAGAGGTGGCCCTAGAATAAGAAATCCTGGAAGTGAAAATCATTTTGAAGGCCACAGGAGCCTCACCTCCTTATTATTCAGCTGAAAGGACTGGGACCCTGAGAGAATGTATTCAGAGCTCAGGACAGACAGAAATCCAGGGCTTTTTACTTGGAGCTGACCCTCTGATAGACCTTACACCATCCCCCGGTCCCTGAGCCAGTATTACAGTCCTAGGGGCACCAGGCAACAAACCATTTTAGAAAGTATATCCTAGAAACAAAGTCAGGCAAACAAATGCCATCTGGGTGCTCAGGAATCTAGCCATTTGCTGGCTTCTCTCCTTTTAGCACTGATTACAAGAGGAATGGCTCCAAAGGGATAATATGTTCCTATTTTTCCTCCTAATCCAGGACACCTGTCTCTTCTTTGGAGAATGTATAATATTTGGAGCTTCTCCTCAACATGTGCCCAGCCACCTGTTGCTCATGCCTTTCCAAATTGGCCTCTCTGGGTTGGGGCCAGCCAACTGGGCCCCCACCCACCATAAAGTGTGGGCAGTAGCAACACAAGTATCTTGAATTTGAAAAGTCTGGAGTCTCTGAGGAATTAGCAGGTCAAGACAGTGCTCTCAGGCTGAATACACAGTATGACACCTCCTCCCTTCAAAAGAGACAGCTCTGGTAACTCATAAGTCTGTCGTAAGTCTTTGAGAGAAAAGGAGGCTGGAGTTCATTGGTCTGTCACTTTCCTTCACTCCCCCTGCCGTTCATTCATTCAACAAATATTTATTGACCACCTGCTATGTGTCATTCACTGCCAGTCGTCCACTCCTCTATTCACCGCCTAAACATGTATGGACCTCCGCTAAGAGTAAAGCGCCATGCTGGATGCTGTGGGAGATAGAACCATGAATAAAGCTCTGCTCCTGCCTCGAAGGAGCTCTTGACTGGGTTGGGGTGGTAAATCCACAAGCTGTTGTGACTTAAGGCTGTCTGTATGAAGAGAAATACAAAGAACTATGGAACCCAGAGAAGAGAGAAGTCACCCCCAACTGGCAGGTAAGAAAGTTGGCAAGAGGGTTCCTGTGGACCTGACCCTTGAGGAGCAGGCTGGATGTGGATACGCTGAAGGAGCGTATGACTGTGCAAGTTTGTGTTCAGTATCTAAGGGAGCGCGGTCACCAAAGAGCTGAGAAACCTGAGGGCTTCTCTTGGCTGGTGTCTGGCATGTAGGACACATGGCTGTGCAGGGAGAAAGCTGAGGTTGAAGATGGGGTTGGCTACCGGTACACTTGAAAGGGCTGAGTGTTATTTTTCCTGGCCCCTTAGGTTCTGAGGTTTGGCACCCCATCTGCAAACAGGCAGCCCGAGCCGAAAAGAAGTTAAAGGTAAGCAAGCTGGTGATGACACTAGGCCAGCAGTCCTACGTGTCCGCATTTTGCTACAGATTGGGGGAGCTGTGCTTTAGTAGTCAGTGTTCCCAAATACCTACCTGTCGCTTTGGGTATCCTTAATGGGAACAGCTGGCTTATGGCATTGGAGGGTATTAAGACATTGGATATAAAAGCATTTTGAAAATACTAGAGCGCTGTATTCATGTGAGTTTTTAAGTGTGTCTGTATCCAGCAAGGTTATGACCTTACTGATGCCAACCCAGATGGCAGTTTCTCTGAGATGCTAATGTCATGATTTCCCCCAAACCTAACATCACTTAGTAATAATTATAGTTTTACTGTCACAGTAATTGATAGTTTACAAACTGTCTTTACAACCGCTGCCTGATTTGATTCCTTTAATCCCACAAGGTAGGTGAGGCAAGTTTAACCTCTACCTTGCCTGTGAGAAAACTAAGTCTAAAGAGGGTGGTGGTTTGTCTGCAGCAATGCGGCCAGACAGAAGCACTCTTGGTATTTCTGGGCACACACTAGACTAGCTGGGACCCTGATCCTTCTGAATTACTGTGTTCTGACAGCTATCAGGGAGGCCTGTGCCTCTATATCCCTGATAATGCAGGCAGCAGGTAGCGTGCCCCAGGCCGTAGGGATGGAACTCCTGGGTTCTTGATGCTACGGAGGGAACACTTGCAGTGTGTGACCTTCAGCGTACCTTTACACCCTGGCCTGTGCCTATTAACTTAGCTCGTTGGGAGTAAGGTACCTTTTCAAGTAATAACACACAATTCCCAACCAGCTCATTAACATACCTCCTTTGCCATGTCATTCACCTACTCTAAGTTTTGTGGAAGAATTGGGTCTAGTGTGTAATTTCTTTGAGCTGTGCAAGAATTTTTTCTCTTTTTCTTCTAAGACTGCTCCCATTTAGGGTGTAAGGGGACCTACTTATTCTTTTCTTCCCCAGTCTCCTTCTCTTTGAGAACATTTCCCAAATTGGAGTCATTCTTTAAAACTCTGAATTGTTTTTGCTATATCTTACCACTTCTTGTATCATTATAAACTTAATATTTTTCTTTAAATCAATTTGCTGCTTTTTATTGAACTGAAATGAATTTTAAAATATATGTCAACAAGTAACAACTAGTGGCACTTGCTATAAATAGAATGAAATCATAAAATAAAATCAATTGGCTATGAAATGGTTCTTAAGAATCTTAACATTGTAGCTAATGTTGACAGCATCCTCTTTCGTTAAAACAGGAATTAGCAACTGTTGAGACAGTTGTCAAAATGTATTGGCACCAAATTGAGATTTCTCCTTGATATAATCAAGAGGATTGAAATAAAATGTTACATTTTGCTCTCTCACTCCATGACACAGGATTACCACACATTCCACGTCAGCTGGTCTCCCCAGAGCCACCCTGCTCACAGTCCACAGCGTGGAAAGTGCTGCCCTGCAGCCCCCACTCAGCATGCTTTAAATTGTGGGAGGGCTCATCTGGGAGGGAAATGAGCAGTCTTGAAGCTCAGCCCTTTCATTGTGCACGTCAGGAATCCAAGATCTCTAACATCACAGGCCCTTTAATGATCCTCGATTCCCAATCCACTGGCTTTTTCACCACAGCACGCTGTCACTCCCATAGAGGTGCTAAGATTGACGTCCTGCTGGGCCACTGGTGATCCTCGCTATTGTTCAGAGACAGAATTTTTTTTTAAGTTTTTCACTTAGGTTGATGTCACTTTGCAAAGGATGCACTGTAGAGAATCAGCATGTTCTTTAATTATGTGAAGCTTAACCTACTTTTACCTTTGGAATAAATGAACTACAAAGGGATGAATACTAAGAAATGTTTTTCATCCAAAGTAAACATATTATTGGCTAGGATAACTCAAAATGAGAAGTTTTATGATAATATCTGTGGTAATACAGCTCAGTGGCACAGTGCCTGCCTGTCAAGCACAGGATCTTGAGTTCGATTCCCAGTACCAAAAATAAATACATAAATAAATCCTCATTACAAGCACAAATAGAAAATAAATTCATATTCTGTCCAACAGCCTGAAGTTCTATGCATTTTGGGTCTAATTCACACTCAGACATTCATGGAAAAGACAGAAAATAAAGAAAAACTAGAAACACAGCCAGAGAATACTTCTGACAGTGTTGCTAACGTCCCCTGAAGAGCTGCATTCCTATACCTGTCTCCCCCTCTTCACCAAGACCAGGGTGCAGCTTCTCACCTCTCCTCTTCTGTCCTGTCTCTCCAACAGCATAGACGGACATCTGAAACTTCCATCTCACCCCCTGGGTCCAGCATCGGGTCACCCAACCGAGTCATCTGCGTAAGTATCACCTTTCAGTTACCAAAGGGACTTGCTGACACTGGGCTGGCATCTGAAGGGTTTTTAGGGATGATGGAACTGTCAGGTTCTATCTAGTTGGTATTTGGTGTATCCCCTGTCGTATGTCAGGCTCTGTGTGCGCTCCTGAGGGTACAGTGAGGTAGAGGAAGGATGTGGACCCTGCTCTGAAGCCCACTGTGTAGTGAACCCAGAGTTACCGGGATCGTGTAGCGCCCCATGGAGCATGAGAAAGTGCAGTGATAGCGCGAGCCTCTGCTGAGTTATGAAACCATTGCCAAGCGCCTCCTTTCCCATACCTTAGTGGGAACATCTGGCTGGTGGGGTTTGAGGGGACCTTAACCCATTCCTTACCTGAGACCAAAGCAATACAAAAACTGGAGAGCAGAGTGGTATTTAGGGTGACCATAGAGAGGACAGTGACACAGAAGAAGTTGTATATGAAGAGGCAGAAAGGATAAAGAAGGCTTATGCAGCTGGAAACATGGCCAAAAAGGATTTATAGGCATGAACAAAGAACTTTCTAATTGTGTGCAAGGTCCAGGGATAAAGTAGACCGCTCTCAGGTGACCGAGGTTCCATCTCCAAAGCCATTCAAATACATTCTTAGCATTTTCCAGGGACATGGCAGAAGGAACAAGAGGTGAGCTAGATAACCTCAGAGGCCCAGTATGCATGTAATTTATTCACTTCCTCAATGAGTGTGTCCTGACTTTCCACCCTGCACTTAGCACCATGCTCTGTACAGAGTAAATGGTGGTGAACAACACTGACCTGATACCTACCCTCCTGCCCTTGGGCACATCATACCACGAAATAATCAGCTGCAGTTATGACAAGCACCAGGATAGAAAAACACAGGATTCCCTGCTGAAGCATTAGCTAAACAGAGGGACCTGAGAACCTAGGACCAGTTGGAAGAAGGCATTCCAGAGAAGAAATCACTTAAACTCATGAGGGACAAACAGAATTAAACCATAGGAGGCGGGATGTCAGGGAGGCCAGGGAGCACGTGACATTCTGACTGACTGCACTGTTCCAGCCTTCCACAAATCAAAGGAACCAAGAAAACCAGAAATCTGGAGGAATAGTTGAGAGGGAGGAACCCAGTCACCTGGGATGATCCCTGCTGAAGCATTATTCCAAATCCACATCCTGTCTCCTCTTTGATCTCTGGATAATACCCACTGATGGGATGATTTCTTTTCCTTCTTTTCTCTGATTAAATGAAAAAAAGATATAAGAATTATTGACTGCACCTTCAATATAAACCGATACTACCATGTGGCTGTCACAGACTAAAAGCCTTTTTTCTTTCCTTTTTTGTGGTGCTGGGGATGGAACCTAGGACCAGAGAGAAGCTAAGCAAGCACTCTACCACTGAGCCACACTCCCAGCCCCAAACAAGCTACTTTGATTCTAAGATGTATGCACCGACAGTTGCTATGTGGGAGAAGAGAGAAGATAGTCCTCCTGGCATTACGAATAAGGTCAAACCACAGTAGGATTCGTGGGCTTAGTTTCAGGTCCTGCACTGTGAGAAAGTTACTGACAAATGTGAGCACGTGTCCAGAGGGGGATCACCAGGCGTGAGCAATCAGGGCCCCACTGCACGAGAATGGCACTACTCACCGTCTGGTTCCCTGTGCTACTGAGAAGCCTTGTTACTCTGATGACAGGTCAGGCCCTAATGATGTTCACCTCAGAGTCCTGGAGAAACTCTGCTAGTTTTCCATGAGGAGCAGCTCACCTACAGATGAATGATGGCAACTTGGAGCTTATCCACTGAGCTCAGTTGCCTTGCACAACTCTGTATTTCCTCCATGCCCTCTTCTCACCCTCTGTGTGCCTCAGTACAGCTCCTCTGTCACGTGCATGTCCTATGAGCCACATTTATGGCCGACCATTCCAAATATGGCTTCCAAATTGGGGGTGGGGCCCCCCACTCACATCAGAAACATGCAACAGGCAGAAAGATGGAATATTAGTTTAATTTTTGTAGATACTTGAGGTTTGGCATCAAAATGTAATCATCGGTGAACTTGGAATGAATAGGTTCTTTGAAACCAGTTCTTTTTAATTTTCGAACTTTGACCCATCCCCCACTGACTTCTAGATTGATCTCTGGGTGACTTGACTCCCACACGTTTGTTCCCATCCTTCCTTCCTGACTAATTATGTAAGGTTGCCAATATTCGATCACTGTGCCTCCAGACCCGAGGTTCATGTATAGCACTCTAAATAAGACAGCTATAGGAAGAAATGTAAATATAGTGTTTTTGAGGTTTGGAGAAAAACGCTGATGGTTATGCATCCCGATGAGTTTGTAAGATGCCAGGAGTTCTCAAGGTCAGGGTCTAACATCCCAGGACAAAAGGCTCCAATTACTTCAGCAAGTGTGCTCCCCTGCTAAAGTTCCCTTTACCCACACACCCTAAAACTGTTAGCAGCGTGAGTGTCTGTACCAAGCCAGCTATGGCAGAAATCATACAGCACCCCTCAAATGAGCGCTGTGCTCACGGGGGTTTCATGAAGGGTTAAGGGCCCCCAAGGAAAAGCAAGGGATCCAAGGACTTCAGAGTGGGTGTTGCTGTCACTCGAGGCATAAAGAGACCAGGGCAAGAAGCAGCATTGCTAGGGCTGGCGAGACTGGAACTGTGGAAGAGCAGCTACCACGTGGGAGGCATGTCCAGGGCGCAGCTGGGCAGGAAGATGGCCAGGGGAGTAAGCATGTCAACCTCTTCCACCACTCACCCTCCTGTCTGCTGGTGCCTCTCATTGGCCGGACCTGCCTGAGAGCAACAGAGGCTGGGGGGCAGCGCAGCGGGCTCAGGTCACACATCCAGGCAAGAAAGGGTAGACGGGCTAGGGGTGGTGGAGAGCAAACAGCCCGCGCCAGGGAATGAGTCAGGAACAGTGTAATGAAAGGGTCTCTGGAAGTTTCTTAAAGAGTGAAGCTTATAAGGTACTTGGAAAACTGCTCTCTCTAATGTAGCAGGTCCCTGAGACTCTACCTAGCCCTTTGGCAGTGAGAGAGCTTCATACAAATTTTGTCTCCAGTGGCCTCAGATTTAGTCTACCCCACCATAGGACCTTCCAAAGTGTAGCAGTTACAGAAGAGGCCCATCCTGCTTGGCCAAAGCAGGAGCCAGGTCATAGAGAGGACAGCTGGAGGGGACAGAGGTATAGAAAGGACATGGCTTCAGGAACCATGGGAGGTGGGCTGCCACATAAAAAGGAAGCTGTCTTTTAATCCACACACCTCTACAGCATTGGACTCATGTGAAGTCAGGTAGAAGTCTGAGGTTTTTTTCAGTTCCCTGTAACTTGGACAACTTTCTGGGTCTAGACTCCACATGGTATAAGACAGTGAAACCCCCATCCTAGAAGCCAGAGGGGTGGGGCCTCTCAGGTAAGACTACCTGCAATCAGACCCAATTGGGTTTTGCTACTTTTGGCTGTGCCATTTCTCTGTGCCTCTGTTTTCTTATTGAAAATGAAGATAATACAACTTGAGTTTTAGAGTTGTGAATTGTGTGGGTAAACCGAGTTAATCTATTGAATGGACTTGCCACAGAGTGCGGCTCACGACATAGGATTGCCAAACATTAGCTTACGTTTTTACACGGGATCACTTGTCTTCACCACCTTCTTCATGGGGATGTCCTCACTGTGGGGTTGGAAGACAGTCAGCAGGCAGGTTGTGTACTTCTGACTGGATTCAAAGACACCAGCTAAATTATACAAGTGATGGAATATGCTGAGCCTCTATTTCCTCATCTGGGACAATAGGCATGATGTTGACACTTCACAGAGGTGCTATGACATTTAGAAGACGTAATTCTTGTAAAGCATGGGACCTTAAAAACAATATGTGCTCAATAACCATTAGTCCTCTTGGAACGGATGGCCTCTAAGATCATTCTTTTTCTGGTAATCTGTAACGCTTCGCTTCAATCCTAGTGTTCTGTCTTTAGTGGAAACTAGCTAAGCTCATTCCTCCTCCACCTTGATTTTTGTTTCCCTTTTCTCTTTTCCCTCTCATCCTTCTACTTCTTTCCTGCCATTTGCCTCCTACCCAGGCCAAAGTGGATAATGAGATCCTTAATTACAAAGACCTGGCAGCTCTTCCCAAGGTTAAGTCCATCTACGAGGTACAACGCCCTGACCTCATTTCCTACGAGCCTCATTCCAGATACACGTCCGACGAGATGCTGGAGAGATGTGGCTATGGAGAGGTACTGCGTCTTGCCCTTCTCCGTGGGGCTGCTGAAGGAGCTCAGGTCCCACTGGGGTCCCTGCTTCCCTTCAGCATTGATGGCTCGGCCTCCATGGGGTTGGTCCTCAGAATTTTCTAAACTGGAATCGATAGCCAACATTTAAAAATCAAGCAAATACATCCAAAAATCTAGCTTTCTAGCTTTTTGGGTTTTTTTTTTTAATTGGGCATTAAACTTATATTTTTGCTGTCTGGAGATGGGTAGCAGCACTCCCTGCAAACAGGACTTAGGCCCTCCATTCTCCCCAGTCTATGTACTCCTGTTAAATCCAGCACGGAAGCTAAAGGCCTGGAAGTCCTCACCCCCAGGCAGGCTCAGTGCCCACTGAAGCTCACGATTCCTGGGTAAGCCTGCTCTCTCGGTTTCACACCTGACCGTAGGACCCTGTGGTCTAAGCAAGAGTCATTTTTAAAGATTCAGCATCAAATGGCTTTAGAAGTCAGTACATGGTTGCTAGAAAGTTCTCTGGAGAACACATGGTGGCCATCACATTGAGGGATCCTGCCCATCTATATCCCTGGAGATTTCTAACCCCATCCCAAGCCCCCTGGGCTGCAATAATTGGAGAAGAAGGAACTCTGGCCCTGTAGGCAGGATCCCAGGTTCCTGTCCCAGGACCATCACTAACTAGCTTGTGTCCTCAGACACCCCCATCTCTCTCAGAAGGGACTAGTGTTCTATTTGGTTAGATAGCCTAATATTGAGGTTCTCTGAGTTGTGAACCCTATAATAGACCAGGAGAAAAGGGTTCAAGTATTTGTAGAAGCTGATTCTCTGAAGTTTGAAATGGCCAGCCAAGACCCATGGGCCACAGTCAGCCCCCAGATGTTTTGATTCACTCACAGTGTCTTTCAGAAATACAAATTAGTTGTCAACACATAAATCTTGGAAAATTTCACTTAAGAATTTGCATTTCTGACTTGTCTGGGAAATTAAGAAGCTGGTTGGTGCTAGGCCCAGGGCATGGCCTTCTAAGGCAGAGTTGCAGCTGCCCTGTCCAGTCAGGTCACACAGTCTCCAGTTTATGTCTACCCACCGGCTCCACTCGCATGCTGATACAGCAGCTTGGCCCTTGGCTGCCCCTGCATCTGGACGCCTTTCCCTAAGCAATGCACATGGCCACAGAAGGATCATGAACCTGGAAAGAGATAGGAGGGTTGCGGAAATAGCTCGAACTTCTGGTAGAGAAATCTGAGTCCAAGCCAAGACCCACCTCTCCTCCCTGAGAGGTCCTAGTGGCCCTAGCCCTTCTGTGACCTCCCTGGGCCTTGGTTTTTCCAAGTGTACAAGGGGAACACGGTATTAAAGTTTTCTGCGTCCTCTCCGCAGTTGTGACATTCTGGAGTTCTGAATGAGGAATCTGAAACGGGGCACCAAGGGGTGGCTAGGGGCCCTGTCTTTGCACAACCATTTAACCTTATCCTGTCCCTTCCTCTTATCCTCCTCTCTCTCGCTTGGCTCCCTCCATGGCTTCCTTCAAATTCTTCACTTCTAAGTCGCTGGGAACACTATCTCCCTACTCACAGGTAATTCTGCTTGTATATACAGAGGTCAGGGAGACCTTTGAGTTCCTGTGTCCCCTGATGCTCACCAAGAAAGGCCTTGATCTCCCCTATCTCTAATACCCCAACAGGCTTGATCCCTGACTCCAAGTGCCTGCCTCAACTAGAGTAAGGACCTAAAGGGTGGTAATGGTTGGCAGAGAACCCAAGGTACCCTTCCACCAGAGATGGTCTTCCTCATGTCTCTATGATCCCTGGTCAAGACTCCAGGGACTGACCCATGGGTTCTATTCAAGGACTTCAAGTGCTGCATGAAGGTCCTAAAAATTCTCTGCCACCCACCTCAGGCTATGTGTGTAACTCAGAAAAGGGGTCTCTGTGTTTATGCCGCAGCCCCTAGAATCCCCAATTCCACGTCATGTCCTCACTGCCTACTGCTGTTGGACAGTCTAGCTCACAGCCCCGTCTCCTCCTGCAGGACATCTATGAGAACCTGGACCTCCGGCAGAGACGGGCTTCCAGCCCGGGATACATTGACTCTCCCACCTACAGCCGGCAGGGCATGTCTCCCACCTTCTCCCGCTCACCTCACCATTACTACCGCTCAGGTAAGCAAAGCAAAGCTCCCCAAGGGAGCCCCAGGGACAGCGCAGCAACTTGGTGTCACTGGGGTGCAGAGACAGCAAAGGTCTCCCCAGGATCTCCATGACAGCCTTCTGGAGACCTGTGACCATTCAAGTGACTGAGACTGACTGAATCTCCGAGATGTCCCTAGAAGCAGGGAAAGATAGGCAACAGGGAGGTGGGTGCTGCCAAGAGAAGGCAGCATCAGGCAGCCCAGCATCCCTGTCTGGAACGAGACCCTCTGTCCTCATGCTTTGGCCTGCCCTATCCACAGGGTAAAACCAGGCTGAATGCTGGAGGGTAGCCTGGCCCTCACCCGAGCATCAAGACAGTCCCAGTCAACTTGGGGTGGGGGGTGAAACAGGTCCTGGAGGGAAGAAAGGGGCAATTATGGGAGGAGCCCATCAGGTAGGTAGGAGGCTAAGCAAGTGCAGAAGATGCCTGACGGAAGCTCAGCACACTGGGCTTTCACCACCCCTGAGCCCTGGTTTGGGACCAAGTAAGGAAACAGGTGAAGCGTGTCCCTGCAGACGCAGTGCATGACAGCACATGCTTCTTCCACTGGAGCTGAGCACGCTGGGATGCCCAGCCCCCCATCCTTGCTGCCATCACCTCACTGCTGCCTTAACTGCCACTGCGGTAATGCTTGTTTTCTCTGTGCCTCTGTTCTCTCTGGGGACCACTGCCTCGTGCTCCAGGGCCCGAGAGTGGCCGGAGCTCTCCATACCATAGCCAGTTAGATGTGAGGTCCTCTACTCCAACCTCTTACCAGGCTCCCAAGCACTTTCACATCCCAGGTAGGCGCTGCAGGCTGGCTTCCCAGCGTGGGTGCATGCTCGGGGGGCTGCTGGGGACCTGACCTCCCCCTCAGTGCTGTGCAGGCACCAGAGAGAAGCTGGTTCCTGGGGACCTCCCTAACTATCACCCAAATTAACCACTGCCCAACCCCAACATGCCCACAGGCTTTCGTCTCCCCAGTTGAAAAGCCAAGAAAGCTGCACACAAAAGAAAAGTCCCAGGCAGACTGTGAAAGTGTGGCAGGCCCAGAGGGCCACAATGAGTGCTGTAGTGACATAGTGGTGAAGGCTGCTGGCATCAGAGCTGAATTGGGACTGAATCCCAATCCTGCTTCCCTGAGCCTCTGCCCGTCTGTATGCCCAGCCAGGCCCTCTTTAGGCGCTGAGGTCGCCACAGGGTTCACCCAAGCCTGGAACTGCCCTTCACGGAATGTATATTCTAATGTGTAAATTAACCCCCCAAAAAGTGGAAGGACAATCTCAGGAGATGATAAATGCTATAAACATTTTTTTTAAAGCTGGGCATCATGGGAGAGTGACTCAGGTAGGGGAGGAAGGGTTAGGTATAGTGGTCAGGAAGGGCTTCTTGGAGGAGGTGACATTCAAGCTGAAGAATGAGAAGGAATCAGCTCAGGAAAATCCCAGGGAAAAGCAGCCCAGGCAGAGGCAGCAGCATGTATAAAGCTGATGTGACTGGAGGTGGTGATCAGAGGTGGGAGAAGACCAGGGCTAGCTGGCCTTCTCAGTGTGGTCTTTCAGGACAAGGTCTCACCCCGAGTTACAGCAGAGCCAGGCCCAGCCCCCAGCTCCCTGCTCTGAGCTCAGCTTTTCACTCCTACTCACTTTCCCTGCAAGAGCTCAGCCTGTTGTTTCATCTGTACGTTTCTCAGCTGCCCCAGAGGGGTCCCATCCTGTCTGATTTTGAGGGAGGGGAGGGAGATAATGCTGATATATGGCTGCAGCATCCCAGGGACTGTCACATGGAACAAGGTGTGACCACTGGCAGGAACGGCGGGCATCCTCCTGCATGGGTTCTGCTGCGCATGCTTCCCACCCATCCTGCATGCCCATCGTTTAGCCCCACGCCTCTTCCTTGGCACCATTTTTTCCCATCCACTCCCCTGCCCCATTGTACCTGGAACCCGTTGGGGTGAGACTGGAGGTTCAACTCTGGAGAAAGATGGTGGCCCCTTAGGTAAAGCTGATACTCTCTCTTTTCAGAGATCAACTGACCAAGTACTGTCTCCTTCTCTCCTGTCTTTCTGTCTCCTCCCCATTGTCCCTTGCTGATCTGTCTGGCAGCTGGAGAAAGTAACATCTACCGGAAACCCCCGATCTACAAACGACATGGTATGGTCAGAGGCAGACAGGGCTTGCCCAGACAAGGAAAGGGGGACATTAACCATCTATGCAGATGACTCTGCACAGTCACCAGAAACAACCCAGTGCAAGGCCACAACTTGGTCCTACAACCCATGATCGGAGTAACTCTTATAAAACAGATGTAGCCCTGGGAGAATTACACCTCCAAGACAATGATACCCAAAAATATTTATTAGAATCATATGGAATGTGTGTAGATTCCTAGGCCCCACCCTAAACTGACTGAACTGAAATTTTGTATTTTTAACAGTTTTTATCCATGATTCTGATACTCAGCCCAACCTGGGAACCACTGCTCTAAGCTACTGAAGTCAGTCTCGTGAAAGACCATCTGCTACTGAGGGATTTATTAGAAATGGATATTCCTTACCCCCCTTCCGAGTCCCAGATGCTCTTAATTGGAGACACTTGGTGTCTGGCCCAGGATCTGCACTAAGCGATTCTAATGCTGAGCGCCACAGTTCCCACCCGCACTCAGCATTAGAACCCCTTCATCACTGAGACCTCCTGCTCATTTTTGCAAAAGCCTGTGCCATGCTTCAGCTGGGTAAGCACCTCTCTCCCTCTGAGGCTGCAGAGGAGCCTCTGCCATCCTGGGCACCCTTACTTACAGGTCTACTTGGATAACAGAGGGGACCACAGATCTGGATGAGCCTGGAGATGAGCCAAGCAGTCCTGTGCCAGTTGATACGGGGGCAATTCAAGCATAAATAGTGGTGCTGGTGCCCAGGACCCTGACATTTACACAAACACCCGCAGTCTCCAGGGGCTGATCGGGGCCTCACTGAGCGGGTCTGTGAGCCTGTACGTGTGTACACACCACTATGGAAGACACACTGTGTGCCCCAAGAGGCCATAGAAAGGCTCCAACCCTCACTAGGCTTGCTCTGGCTTTACATCCAGAGATGACCCCCATGTCCCAAGCTTCTCGGGGCTTCATGGAGTCTCTGGTTGGGCCCTGAGGCATAGCACCAAGGCAGACTCGGGCTCCATGGTGGAGGGAGCTGCATGGGTGAGAGGGCACAGGGACTGGCAAAATGCAGCTGGTCAGGGACTGTGCAGGAGCCAAACCAAAAGAGAATTCACAGCTTTGTCAGCAAGTGCTGCTAGGGAAGGGTGCAGAGTGCTGGCTGGCTAAAGGCAGTTTCCCCAGGATGCTCTGTTGCACTGACTCCAAGGAATGGAGCATTTATCCCTAAAACTTCCCTGTAGCGCTCTTTCAAATTATTGTGGTGCTATGGTAGTTTCTTTTCTCTCACTCTCTGGGTCTCTCTACTCCTATCTCTGTCTCTGTTTGTGTCTGTGTCTTTCTCTGTCTCTGTCTGTCTCTCTCTGCCTGTCTCTCCCTCTCTACCTGTCTCTGTCTCTGTGCCTCTCTATCACTCTCCTGTCTCTGTTTCTCTCTCTCTCTCTCTCTCTCTCTCTCTCTCTCTCTCTCTCTGCCCTGTCATCCTGTACCCAGTCTTTGGACCACTCAGTATTTGTTCGACAATAGGTTTTCTGATCACCCAGTTGTGTGCTCACTTCAGATAGAAGCTGAGCCACATCAATTCGAACACTTCCAAATCAGGAGGCTGAGGAAGAGACGGGCAGGTTTTTGCCTGGTGTTGCCCAGTGTTAAGTGACAGTGCTAGAAACAGAACACAACTTTGCTGACTTGCTTTCCAGGGCTCCTTTTTTTCAGACCATTTAGCCTCCGCAGTGAGGCTGTGGCATTTCAGGATGTAAGAAGAGGGGAGGCCTCCTTACATGGATCTGGCCCTGCCCAGCAGTGCCCTCCTAGATGTGCTCAAAATCCATTATAAGGCAGGCTTCCAAAGGGCCAGGAAGGCAAGGGCTGAGCTCACCTGGGACCTGCTACATCTTCTATTAAGGATACATCTTCAGTGTTCACTAAGAAACAGACAGGGGAGTCCATGGAATGTGCTGGAAGGAGCCTTAGCTTGGGTTTGATCCAGTTCTGTGGCAAACTTGCTGTGTGGCTGTGAGCAAACCCCTTCCCCTGTCTGGGCTTTGGATTCCCATTATAAAATAAGAGGTTTTCCCAGGGCTTTTCCAGCTCCAATGCTCCATGCCCCAGACCTTCCTACCAGAGACCCCTGACTCCAAAGTGACCTCTCACCCTTGGACTGAGGCTGACAGGGACAAGGAAAGGGTGCAGGTTCCCAGCCATCACTCTTCCTTCCTGAAGCACTCTCCTTGGATTCTTTGCAGGTGATTTGTCTACAGCAACTAAGAGCAAAACAAGTGAAGACATCAGCCAGGCCTCTAAGTATAGTCCAGCCTACTCGCCAGACCCCTACTATGCTACGGAGTCTGAGTACTGGACCTACCATGGGTCTCCCAAAGGTACCATCCTCATAGGTTCCTGAGACCAGAGCCCTGGCTCCTATACCAGGAAGTAGGGAGGTCAGGACAGTCACCCATTTCTTCATACAATCATTCTGAAGAAGACAGCTTACAAGAGCTATACTGAGGACTTTTATTCATGCAGCAGCAGGTATAAGGGCCAGCTATAGACCCTACGGATATACTAGGTAGCAAATTAGACCAGGATCCTGCCCTGTGAAGCAGACATAGATTCTAGCTCAAAGAGGGAAGTAATACTCAAGAGGTGGGAGAGCTGATGTCTAGGGTGTGTCGTCCATTCAGAGGGTAACAAAATCTCAGATGCAGTGTGACTCTGTTGCCATAGGAAGGGTGCAAAGAGGTAAGTCAGTGGGGATCGTAGAGACATATCCTCAAATACCACATCTGCAAAGACCCAGGATGGGAAGGCAAGTTCCACTGGAGGAAAAGAAAGACTGTCTACTTAACCTTGAGCTTGGAGAGGGACAGGAGCAAGTGGGGGGATGAAGTCTTTTGAGTTGAAGTAAGGATTTTAGTTATTATCCTAAACAGTGAGAAGCTGTTGGAAGTAGTGACATGATCACAATGATGCTTTTGGGAGGCCATTTTGGCTACAGAGTGAAAAATGATTTGAAGAATAGAAAAAAAGATGTGGGGAGATAGAAGGCTCTATTCAGCAGGCACCCTGATCCTCAGGGAACCACCCCAACCAGTCAGACAGCTAAGCTGTTCCTTTCACACGTCAGGAGGAATTTTCTTCAGGACCCCCTTGGTTCAATGCTTGGCTCTACCAGTTGAATGTGTAGTCTAAGCAAAGTTTCATGGACACTCAGTGATGACCCCTCCATTATCCTTAGACAATCTCTATTTAGAAAAGGAGGTAACACAGAGAAACAACTTTAACCCAAAGTGGACAGGGACCAGCACCCATGGGAGGTAAATGTTAGAGAATGCAAAAGAAGAACCACTTCCAGAATGTATCTTGGATGAGATTATTGGGGGAAAGGAGAAAGAAGGAAGGGTGGGAGGGAAGAAGAAAAGAAAGGATGGGAAGGGAAGGGAAAGGAAAGGAAGAGAACTCAGTCCAATGACTTAAGCCAAGGTAAGCTGAGTGGGGAGAATATGTTAGAGCTTATCCCATGGTCCTTTGGCAGTGCCCCGAGCCAGAAGATTTTCATCTGGAGGAGAGGAGGACGACTTTGACCGAAGCATGCACAAGGTGAGCAGACCACGTCAGTGAATAAGGAGAGGAGCTCTGAGGATTTTTTTCATGTACAAGGATCAAAAACCAAATTCAAACTTGCTTAATAGAAAAATAAAAAGAATAGCACAACTTTGTAGAACTGAAATTTTAAATGGTAGGATTAGCTTCAGATATAACTAGATCTAACTGCTCCCCCCCAAAAAAAGAAGCCAAGGGATGTTGCTTATAGTAAATTCCTTCCTTTGTGGTACTTACCTCTGTGCAGGTTTCATGTTCAGACAAGCTCTTTTCAGTAGCAGTAAGTGGGTGCCACCCTCATCCTTTGCTGGTGAGAATGTAATATGGTCCTGCCATTGTGGAAAGCAGTTCCTCAGCAAGTTAAACATAGAATTACCACAGGACTTAACACTTTAACGTCTAGCATATACCCAAAAGAACTGAAAACATGGACTCAAGCATGTTCATACCAGCACTAGCCACAATAGTCAAAAGTTAGTAACAACCCTGTCTTAGTTACTTTTCTCATTGCTGGGTACCAGCAATACCCAGTACCCAAAGTTAAAGGAGGAAAGAAAAGTTTATTTAGCTCCTGGTTTGTAGAAGTTTCAGTCCATAATTGGCTGACTCCAAGGTAGGGTAGCATGGCAGACAGGCATCACAGAGGAGAAGCAGTTCGTGGTGGGTAGAAGGTAGCAAAGTGAGAAGAGATGATCACAGCTCTTTCTATCCCTTATATCTTATCCAGGCTACTCAGGGCAGGTAGCACTCATATTCTTAATTCTCATGCCCTTGATCCCTATATGGCACCATGAGTCAATCCCAGCATCACCACTCTAGATTCAGCCACCTGTGAAAAAGCCCCACCTATGACTGCATGTGGTTTTGGGGAGCATCTAAACACAAGCCATAACAAATCCAAATGTCCAGCAACTCACAAATGGATGAACAAAACATGGCATATTGATGCAATGGAATGTTACTCACCCATAAAAAGAATGAAGGTGGGATGCATGGCTCAATGTGTATGAGTCCTGAATACATAATCCTAGTGAGAAAAACATAGAGTCCCATGTAGCATGTGTTTCCGTTTGTATTTATATGAAATATCCAAAATAGGCAAATCTATGGAGACTTAACAGAAATTGATGTGTATCAGGGTTGGGGGAGAGGGGAATGGAGAATGATTGCTTAATAGGTACAGAGTCTCCTTTTAGTGTAATAAAGATGTTTTGGAAAGATGGAGGTGGTATTGGCACAACATTATGGATTTACTAACTGCCACTGAATTGCTCACAATCAGCTCTCCATATCTGCAGATTCCACATCGTGACTTCATTAACCGCAGACAGAAAACATTTTTTTAAAAATATCTGTATGGAACATGTACAGACATTTTGTCATTATTCCCTAACTAAACAGCAGAACAACTGTTACACAGAATTTCCATTGTATTGTTTGAGTAATCTAGAGATGATTTAAAGTATGCAGGAGGTTGCAAATACGTGAGTTGCGGATACTACTCCATTTTCTATAAGAGACTTGAGTGTCTACAGATTTTGGTGTCCTTCAGGAGTACTTTAAGTAACAGTACTTCAAAATGGTTAATTTTAGGGTGTATGATTTCTACCTCAGTTTTAAATGGCTGTCGGCCTGTCATTAAACCAATCATGGTAGCCAGGGTAATGTGATTCAGTCACGGCCCAGTCCTGCTTCTTTGTGCCACCTCCAGAGCCTCACCCAGACCTCAGGACTACATTCACAAGGGGAATGTAGGCCTTCAGGAAGGCAGGGGCACTACAAGGGGTCAGGGTACCGGAGGCACACACCACAGAAGTCGCCTAGAGAGGATCCAGTGCTCAGCCTTTCCCTAGCCTGCTCCCTCTCAGATCGTCTGCTTCCTTCCAATTTCATCTTGTTTCTCTCCACCCCAGCTCCAGAGTGGAATTGGCCGGTTGATTCTGAAGGAGGAGATGAAAGCCCGGTCGAGCTCCTATGCGGACCCCTGGACCCCTCCCCGGAGCTCCACCAGCAGCCGCGAGGCACTGCACACGGCTGGCTATGACATGTCCCTCAATGGCTGTAAGCACTGCTTCAGATGCCAGCATCTGCTGGCTGTCTGCTTTGAGTCAGGCATTTCGTGAGGCACAGCCCAAACATCCCCTGATTCTCCCTTGAGCCCCATACAGTGGGTCCCTGTGTGAGTCAGGTTTCTCATTGCTGAGACGCAGTACCCGACGCCCACAGTTTAAAGGAGGAGTTTAATTTAGCTCGTGCTTCAGAGAATTCAGGCTATGGCAGTGGTGGCAAACCTGTAACACATGTGCCACAGCCAGCTGTTTGCTATCACTGAAGGCTCTAAAAGGTTTGCCATTTCTATTCTGGGGTCTTGTGGCTCCAGAGTGGAAGATCGTGGTGGAGCAAAGAGGCCTGATTTGTGGAAGCTGGGAAACAGAGCAGGGAAAAAGCACCAGTCAGGGAGTGGTCCAGGGGTCATACACAGCACCCAAAGCCACATGTCCGTGAGTCACCCAGAAATACCCAGAGTGTGCTCATCAGTCTTCAGTGTAGATCCCAAAGCCAACCAAGCTGACTTTCCATCCTTCCCTTGGTCTAAGAAGCGATCAGGAGAGGCTGGCCACAGAGGTTAACCCAGACCCGCACACCTCCCTCCAGCCCCGTTGCTGCCTGTGGGAGCCTCCCTTGCGTCTGGAATACAAACTTGATAAGGGGCTGGAGGAAGCAACTCATGAGCCCGTACTCTGCCCTGAGCTCTTTACTGGGCCTTCTTAAACTGAGACTTAAATAAGGCTCAGTGCAAAACAAAAATAAGTCTTCTAACACTGCATACTTTTCTGACTCCTCCCTTTTTGTTTTTTGGGGTTATTTTTTCTTTTTTTGAGACTTTTCACTATGTAATTCAGGCTGACCATGAACTCACTTTATAGCCCAGACTGGCCTTGAACTGCACAGTTTCCTGAGTGCTGGGATTATAGGCAGTACCACCACACCCAGCCTATATCAGTACTTGATGGGCAGTACATTCCAGATCCCAACAATGTAGAGAGATTAGTATCACTCATTTTATAAATGACAGAAGTGAAAGTACATCACTTCCCGAGCTGGGGAAGCCACTAAGTGACTTAGCTAGGGTCAGATTTAAATTAAAAAGTGTCCTAAGGCTGTGAGTTTTTCCCTCTTTACCTAGCTCCACCCTTGAACTTGACAAGATTGAAGACAGATAAACTCGTGCTTGGCAAGTGTGAGGTTGTGAGTTTGATCCCCAGTACCAAAAAGAAAAAAAGAAAAAGATCACAGACAGTGGATGTAGTGGTGATGAGTGTTATGTGTCAGGAACTGGGCTAATATTTTATACTTTGTCACATATTCTTCACAAAAGACCTATAAGAGAGACACTACCACTCCTGTTTTACAGATGAGAAAACAGGAACCTAATTAAGTAACTTGTCTGCAGTTAGGCTCCTACTAATGGCAGAGGTCGGGTGAACCAATGGCTGTTTCCTTGCCTGCCTCCTCAGGGACACTGCCTTCCGCCCCTGGTTATGGGCTCAGTGCAGTGCACCAAGGCTGCTCAAAATGCATGTTTGCTCTACTGCATTTGTGCAACAAATACCCCAGAGCGCCTGCTCTTCGCCGGATGCTTGGCTGGAAACTGGGTGCGAGGGGGAGGATAGACTGCAGCTGTGATGACTGGAAACTGACCAGTGCTGAGAGAGGCCCTCTTCCCCCCAGCCAGGATGGCCGGGTCTTTCCCTGTGTCTTTCTGTCCCCATGAACGCTGACATCTGGCTCTTCTCTCCTGCAGCCCCTCGTTCGCACTACCTGGCTGACAGCGGTACGTTCTGCCTGCCCATCTCCCTCCTGTCCTGTCCTGCGAGGGCAGAGTCAAGTCATCCTAAGTCCCCTGGATCTCTGGTGGCCACACAATATAGATGTCTCAGCACAGTCCTGATCTCAAGTAGTCCACCCTACTGTCACTTTCAGTGTGGGGCTCTAGAACCAGGGAGCCATGTCCAACAGACCCTAAAGAGAAGGCGAAAGCACAGACCTCTTCCACCCACCTGGAAGCCCGCTGGTCTGGTTCTGAGCTTGACTCTGATTCCAGGATCTTTATCCAGAGCCATGCTGCATAGAAAAGACTGCGTCCCGGAAAGGCGGAAGAGTGTGTGCGTGTGTGCCACTGAAGGCCCTGAATCCTGCCAGTTATCCCCGAGATGGCCAAGCTGCAGGCATAGAAGGCATCAAAAAGAACCGATGGCCTCTGACTCCTGTCCCTTCCCACAGGATTCCCACTGGCCATTTGTAGACAGATGACCCCCAGGAGAGCAGCCCCTAGCTGGGGCTCCTAATAACAGCTCTGACTTCTTCTTTTCAGATCCCCTCATCTCCAAATCTGCCTCCCTACCTGCCTACAGGAGAAATGGGCTGCACAGGGTAAGAGGGGCCATGCTGGGGGAACGCCCCAATAGACTAACAAGTCCAGCATCAGCATCAGCTGACTGCTCCTACCTATGGGTGAAAATGGAGGCCAGGCCTTGGGGTAGAGGTGGGTTAACTGGAAGAACCCAGTGGCAATGACTTGCTCCCCTCCCATAGGTGACTAAAACAAAGAGGGCGCCAGGGGATGGGCTAGGAGAAACTAGTACTTATGGGGAAAGAGCTCTGCCAGATACTGAACTTTACAAGCATCAACCTGTGTGCCCTGCACAACCCAGAGGAGGAGGTAGGCATTAACAACCCTACTTTGTGGATAGGAGAATGGAGACACAGAGGGAAGAAATAGTGTGTCCATACTGTCACATCCAGTATTCAGCAGGGCCAGGATTCAAGCCAAGGCCAACTGACCTTACAGCCATACCTGACTGCCAAGCACCAATGGCCTCTAACACAGCATACAGCCTGCTGAGCCCTTTGGCAGCCTGTGACCTTCCTGGGAGCAGTGAGCTGGCTTATAAGCTGAAAAGGAATGAAAACATGTCTTGCTAACAGTGGGAGAGGCCATGGGCCTGGACAAGTGACAGAGCATAAGCCAGGAAGATTGAAACAGATGTTAATTTATTGGCCACCTACTAAGTGCCAGGCATGGCTCCAGGTGCTGTGGATCCTGCAGAGTGAAGTCTCTGCCCCTATGGAACTTGCATGCTAGTTGGAGATGGACTGGAAACAAGAAAATGTATGATATAAAGGCTGGAGTTGGAAGAGCTAAAATGGAAAACAAAGTAGGGGGTAGAAAAAGGCAGTCAGGGAGGGGCAGACTTAAACAAAGTCCTGAATGTGAAGAGAGACCCTCTCCACTGGGAGACCTGCCAGAGCTGTCCAGATGCAGGAAAAGGAAATGTGTAAGGCCCTGGGCGGAGTGGGTGGGACACGCCTGAGCCACGTGACCAGGACAGAGGAGGGAGGAGATGAAGCCTGGCAGGAAAGTCATTAGGGCCTTGCATGCTGGGTAAGGACCTCAGAGGGTCTCAGTCAATGTGCTGTGTGATCCACCTCAGATTTGTAGTAGACTCCCTGCAGTGGGTGTGTGGACTAGAAACTGAAGAGGGACAGACAGGGAAGCCACAGACTCATTAGGAGATTGTCTTAGAGCAGAACTAAGAGCAGTGGCTGGTGTAACCCATGCGTGCTGAGGATGCCGTCACTGCCCTCCGAAGCTAGGAGTTCATTCATCAGACAGCTGTTTATTAAAAGCTTCTTCTGCATGCCAGGTATTCCTGTGAGGACTTGAAGAACATCAGTGACCAAAATTAGCAAAGGTCGCTGCCCCCTCACAGCTTACTTTTGTGTAGGAAGAAACAGTATGTAATAAATAGGGGCAAAGACCATTTACATGGAGTGCTGGGGGGAAAAAAATTACAAAAGATGGACAGGTTAAAGATGACTGAGGGTTCCTGGAGAGGATAGTATGCATCTGTCAACACTGCTGTCCCCAGAGATCTCATACACAAGGTATTAGCAACAGAATACAGCATGAGATTAAATTCACAGGCTAACGGGTAAGGATTGAGTGCCTGCAGTGTGCTAGGTCTAGGCCCAGGAAGGCAGCGGTGAGTTCAATTTCCCTGAATTGAGACAGAGGCTGCTCAGAGAGTCCTGTCCCCCACCCGCCCTGCTCCGTATTCTGGAGGTGAGTGAATGCTTCAGAGAGCAGAGGCCAGCTTATCTCAGACGGTCCGGCTCTGTCTCCTCTGCAGACTCCCAGCGCAGACCTCTTCCACTACGACAGCATGAACGCAGTCAACTGGGGCATGCGAGGTGAGCAAGGGCCCGCCTGGGGTTAGAGGAGGTGGCTCCTTCTGGGACTTCCCAGGGACTCCGGATGTACCGCTCATAGCTGTTGCTTGACCTTTGGCAAATAATTGCTATAGATTTCATCTCCGCCCTGGGCTCAGTCCAAGTCCTCCCTTTCACTTCCACTCCCTCTTTTTCCCTGCTCTTTCTCTCAAGTCCTCGGCCTTGGGTGATCTCCAGGCCATCTGTCCCATCTGGGTTCCCAGAGCCATGGCAAAGTGCTGAGGTCCTTGTACTGCTGAGCTAGAGCTGCCTGCCAGCCCCGGTGAAGGGAAACACTCAGAGCCAAATGGACACTGTTCCCAGAAAAAAAATTCCATGAGCCGCACACTCCCTGCCAGGAAAGTTCTCACGCGAGCCCCCACCAGCTCCTCTGGGGAGGCACAGAGAAGAGGGAGCCCACATCCAAATTGTGGTCGTTTCCCTCCCGAGAAGATGGAACTCATGTCAATGAGTACTCCATGAGCAAGCTCAAAGCCTTTTATTTGTATTCTAAATACCTCAAAGCCTATTTTTTCCCTGAAAGCTGTCTCAAGATTAACCCCCGTCTCCAGCTACTCACCATACTCACGGAGCTCTGCCTGTCCTCCATGGTGAATTCAGCGAGGACAGGGTCTCTGGAGATTTATGGAGGCCAGACCTCTTTGGAGGCTAAGGCAGCGGCCAGGGTAGTGATCTGAAGTCAAGACTGATGAGCTCTACTCTGTTCCTGTTTCTTTTCTCTCTGCAGAGTACAAGGTAAAGGACGCATGGGCCCTGGGGGTCTCCAGGATGCTGGGAGCCGCTATATTGGGGACCAGCAAGAGGATGACACCACCATTATGCAGGAAAGGGAATATAGATAAATAATCTCCAGAGTTCTTTCAAGACTATCATTTCCTGTCCCTCCTTGGACCACTTTTCCTGAATCCTGCCCAGGTCTCCCGCCTATGAAATCTGGTGGTTTACTATTCCCAATTAGGAGATACATTCAGGAGATCTTGTGCCCAAATTAATGCTAAATGCCATCAAGCTTCACTTTGGCAGTATAAGGGGACTTTGTGGGGCCTTACCTTTGGTGCCTTAAGACTTCTGGGTCACCCAAAAGGGCACATCCCGCTTCCTCCAGACTGAATCTCTGTCCCTTTCTGGATAGAGGAGGGAGCCCAAATGCAAACTGTAGCTGAAAGAGACAAGTCCATCTTCATCATGCGAGCTGGAAATACGCCTCCCACATCCCCTTTTCTCCCTAGATCTACCCCTATGAACTGCTGCTGGTGACCACAAGAGGAAGAAACCGACTGCCCAAGGATGTAGACCGCACCCGCTTAGAGGTAAGTGTAGAAAACTAAACAGGAACCTTTTGCATCTGAAAGGATTCCAGTGCTCCCTGATCCAACCCAGAAGGTCACGAATTAAGATCCCTCAGCCTGTTGAAGAAGTGGCCTCAAACCAGTTTCTGCAGCCCGACACAGTTCCCTGCTGCCCTGTGCTGCCTGTCCATACCGTGCCAGCACCTGTGGTGTACAGCGGCGTCGTGCCCCCAGCCAGGGTTGATGCTCTGCAGACACAGGCGTGTGTTAGACTCGGTCCCTGACCTCAAAGGGCCTGCAGTCTCCAGACTGTACACAGAGCCCGTGCTCGTGGTGAGGGAGGGAGGAAGAGGCAGCACTTCATAGAAGGCCAGTACATAAATAAGTCCCAAGTGAAATGCCCTAGGTTCACACCCTCCTGTGGCATCACAAGGTGAGCAGCTATATTTAACCCGGTGACATCCTCTCTAAACCTTATTTCCCTCCTCATTCAGTTAGGGTGGTGTGCTTCCCCCCAAGTTGCCAGAAGATAGGAATGAACAATACCCATCAAACTTCAGTGCAGAGTCTGGCAATGGACTGAGTATTAAGTACACAGTAGACGTTAAATTGTTGCTATTCCGAAAAGATCACGAGGGTTTGGGATGGTTGACAGAAGATGACAGGGAGAGGAAGAATTCAGATGGACTTGGATAAAGGGAGGGAGGGGCGCACCATGAGTGGTGGAAACCGCGTGGATAAAGGTGAAGCGTGGCTGGGCACAGTGTCAGGCGTTCAAGCACTGCAGCTCAAACACAGAGGTGCCGGCCCTGGTCTCCTCTGGGCGGCTGTGCTTCACCCTTTTCTCTGGTGTGCCCTCTCCCCGACTCTCCTTACCTTCCCATCCCCATAGAATACTTTCCGCATCCTGAGACCCTCCTCATGCCCCAGGGCCCACGTTAGTAATCCCGGTCCCCTAAACCTCCCCCGGGATGGACCGTGCTCCTTCTGCCTCCCCTACTCTGTGTCTGGGGTACAGATCTCCTCCCAACACTTAACAAGGGGCTGGTCCTCTCACCGTCTGGAACTGTGTGGCTGCCGGTGCTGAAGTGGACAGCTCCTAGGGCAGCTTCCCAGAGCCGGTGCACCAGGCAGAGTCTGTAGGCCCCTGGCAGCTCAGGCAGGGGAGCTCAGCCTTCCTGAGCATCAGAATCAAGCAAGGAGCTTCTTCTATACAGGGTCCCCTATCCTAGACTAAGTAAGTCACAATCTGGGGAGGAGCACCTGTGTTCATGTATTTTAAAAGCTCCCAGGATTGTGTAAAATGTAGAGCTAAGACCACGAAGGCAGAAACACTGCTCTAGCGCCTGCACCAGTTCAAGGATTGGTCTATAGAAGGAAAACCCTGACCCTAATTTCCAGGAGCTCAAATATAATATTCTTTCTACCAAAAATAGTCATTAAAAGTCTATTATGTTATATAGGCCATCTATTGTCTGGGTGTTGGCAGTGTACCAGTAAACAAAAAAAGAGAGATCTTGCCCTCTTCAGGCATGTATGTATTTCTCTTTATAAGCTTGCTTTTAAATTTCATTTTGAGAAATTTCAGACCTCTAGAAAAGTTGCAAGAATAGTAAAATGAACATCTCTCTACTCTCCACCTAAATGCACCAGTTGTTAATATTTTGCCCCATTTTAAATGTCTTACATTTCTAAATCTAAAATCTTTTAATGATGTATCACATTTTCAAGGCTGCTTAGAAAGGACAGAGGGACAGAGAAAAGACAGAAAGCAGGGAGAGCCAGCCATGGAATGCAGCATGATGTCTGATCATATATCATACCTTGTTTTCATATAAGAAAGAAACTTTCAAAAGACTTGGGCTGAAAAATGTGAGCAGCAGTTTTGTTCATTGGACCTAACAGCATTCTAGATCATTTGTTAAAGTACTAATAAGAAGAAATACACCTTCAAATCTTGGATGTGCCTCCTTTTTCTGCCAGAAGGGATAGGATGGCATTAATCCACACACACTTCCGGGCAACAGGGATGCAGAAAGGTGTGGTCAACAAATTTGCATGACGGGTGCGTGGGCCAAGCCAAAGCTCCCCGTGAGCCATGGGTTACCCACCCAGATCAGTTCGAGGAGTCCCTCTGGGGAAACTCTCATTTCCGCATGCACCCACTCAGTATGTACCACACGCCTCCCTGGAATGGGCAGTGAGGGTTGCTGTGCGCACCCCCCACACCTTCTGTCCTCACACTGCTCTCTCTTCACCCCTCCAACTCCTTCAGCGCCACCTGTCCCAGGAAGAGTTCTACCAGGTCTTTGGCATGACCATCTCGGAGTTTGAGCGGCTAGCCCTCTGGAAAAGGAATGAACTCAAGAAGCAAGCCCGGCTGTTCTAGGCAGAGGCCATACATATAGATGCATTTATATAAAGATGTATGTAAAATCTCTATCCTGAAGCGCGGTATAATCCTCTTGTGTAACAGGATACACTGCCTGCCATGAGACTTGCTTTTCTGTACTGTCAGGCAAGCCCACGTCATCAAAATATTTTTTATGCTCCTTCTCTTTTCTAAGTGCTGTGGGATCTGGGAAGGGATTTGAAGGGACTCTGCTTTTATTGGGGGTCCTTTTTATACTGAAACACCTGTCCTAACTTGAGTCTCCCAAGGTCCAACTCTCTTTCCCTGAAAAGGTGCCTGGAGAAGTCTCTCTACTCTCTGCTTCTTGGCCCTTTCGCAGGTCTCCAGGGCTGGCTCTGGCCATGCAGTTTCTGCACACTATTGGCCCCAGAGGGGCCCTCCCATGGGCAGGTCACAGCGATCTTCCCAAACCACTGAGCACCTTTGAGGGTTCATGAACAATTTTCTCTACACCCCAAGTCGGGAGCTCAGGGCTCTCCGAGGGTGATGCAGTTAGAAGTATGAGCCTCGTATCCATTCATCATACCAGTAGATGGAAGTGGATGGGGCCTTGGCCTCTCTTTAGCTCATCAGTTCTCCTCCTTCTACCCTTGATCCTGACCTTTCCCATATCCAGATCTAGGATTCATGGTAGGAAAAAGAACAAGGCACTTCCTTTCCCTCCACCGCCTCTAGCTAGCCCCTTTGCCTGGCCTGGACTTGGGGAAACAGAGGCAGAGAGGAGCTGCGAGTGGGAGGGAGAGCCCAGCACCTGGTAGAGGTGGGTCAGCAGGACCCACTGGCCTCCTCTTGCCCCCACTGTTCCCAGCACCTTCCGTCCTGCCCCTCTCTTGGAGAGGTCCATGACTACAGCCTGTAATCTTCAGCCTTATTACAGTCTACGTGCCTGATGATCTACATACCACAGGGCTAACGTCCCCACCACAGCTCCAATGAAACAACCAGACAGACATCTCTCACCTCTGCTACAGAATAGGCCACACCCCAAAGAAAGTTCTTGGCCTATACCATCGTTTCTGGGCTGGCAGGACAACCATACTGAGCCCCCACCAATCCCTGATGTAAAGTTGGCCAGGTCTCATGGGGAAAGCTTTCAGAGAGTGGCTGCTTAGGAGATTCCAAAATAAGTCACTGGCCAGCACTGCTCATGGTCATCCGGGACTGTGCCAGTGACTGCCTTTCTTGCCTTCCAGAACAGGGGTGAAATCTTAAACTTCTCCCATCCTCTCCCCAGACCTTCACCTCTGAGGTGGCAGTGTTTGGTGGGGACTCCTCCTTCTTGGAGGAGCCTTAAGTCAGATTGTTTTGATATCACAGAGGAAGGATGAGGAAGTAGAAGTAACAATCGTGGCTCTGTAGGACTGACTTTGCAAACCCTCCCTGAACACCTGCTGAATACCGAGCACTGAGCAGGGAGGGAACACCGGAGCAAATCAACATGGGCCCGGGGCTCGGGGGCATTGTAAGGCATGTAGCCAAGCATAATGGATGTGAGGCAGAAAGTGACAGAAAGTGTGAGGAAGTTCTGTGACATGACCAAAAAGTTGTATGCCATTGGTGCAGACCAAGAAAAGCTTTCTGGAAGCGATCACGTTTGAGCGAAACCAGGAAGATCTTTGTAAACTGGGAGGAAACTGAAAGTTGAAAGAATGGTAAGATGGAGGAACCAGAAGAGAAATCTGATGTACTCTCATTTAAATGTCAAGCCTCCCTGCAAATTCTCTTTTGTGGCCGATGTCTTTCAACTTTCCTGACCCGTTAGAAATGTCCCCAGCCACAAGCAATCATTGAAACTGTCTCCCGATCAACTGGTTCACAACTGCGAGATCGAAGGGCTTTTGTTATTGTTGTGGAATATTTTTCGTTTCCCATAAAGCACATCATTTCAACCCAAACTCGTGTCCTTCTGCTGTTTCTAGTGTGAATGGAAAAGGCTGACGGGAAGAGGGTAAGTCACGCACATTTTTCAAAATAAAACCTAAAGAGCAGCCACTCCTTTGGCTTTGGTTTCTCTTTGGTAAAACAGAGACATTTGATGGGCCCAACATTACCCAAATGGTTTTCTGCAAAATAGTTTCCTTAAGACAGCAGAGGGTATCCCAGTGACAAATAAGGTTCTGCAATCAAAAATAATAACAAGCACCAGCACTGTACCAAGGTCTGTGCTAAGAACACACATCACCTTATTTAAGCTTCTTTTGCATCCTAAGAGATGGCCATGCTTAACATCTCCATCTCACAGGCAGGAAATTGCTTAGAGAAAGAGGTAATCATCACCAGTACAGCTGCTGGTGAGTCTCAGCCTGATTTAAAGGACCTGACTGAAAGGTTCTTACCAGGCAAATCCTTTCCATTGTGATGAGAACAAACGCTGTCATTTACAGCCAGAGGCCAACTTGTAAGACTGGTACATCCAGCAGCAGAGCTTGGGGTCCTTGTTCCTCTTTCTCCCACTATGGTTGGTATTTTGGCTTCTGCTCTCTGCCACCATGTTACCACAGGTCCCCAGATAGCTTTCTGCCGGACAGTTTCCTATATTCCAGAATCCAAGAGGCTGCAGTGGCTCCAGGCATCACATCCTCACAACAGCATCTTAAAATACAGGAAAGACTTTTCTTTTTCATGTCGATTTTAATCAGGAAGTTCCTGGTACATTACTGCTCAGATCCCTCTGGCCAGAACTAGAATGTATGTCTGTACCCTCACTGCAGCGAAGGCTGGGAATCCAGGTGCTTAGTATTTTCGGTCTCCACTGTGTGAGACAGGCTCTCTACCACAAGGCTAAACAAAAGAAGGAAGAGAAGCACGAAGGGGATAATTTCTGAGTGAGTGAATCTCAGAGTCTCTGCCACAGCTGCTGTGCCCTTAAAGAATGCATCGTACCCAATCCCTTGTAGGCTTACGCTGTGCATTGCCAGAAGACCTTAAAGTCCCTGGTGCCTTTGTTTAACTCAGTCTGTCATAAACTAATCCAACATGAACTTTGTGGAAGACATGTTCCACTGGCTGTATCCTATCTACTCTAAGGTGCACGCTTTGCCCTTCCTTTCAGCCTTGCATGCTGAAAGGCGACTTTACATTAATGAGGCCGAGCACAACTTTGGGGGCTGTGGAGCCAACCACAGAAGGTGAGAGCTCAAAACCTCTGCAGGTTTAAGGCCAGATGACACTTGGAGCAGATCAGTTCACGAGCCAGCTCTGCTACATCAGGAACCCCACACCTCCACCATGTATCAGAAGCAGCGCCCTGGACGCTCCCTGGACAAAACGTCAGTGGGCACAGCTGTGAGCAGAGCCACATGCGGAATAGAAGGGAAGCTGTTCACCACAGCTAGCAAAGTTCAAAGGGAAAAAACACTAAAGGTAATGGCAGTTGGGCATGGTGGCCCATGCCTGTAATCTCAGCACTTGGGAGGCTGAGGCAGGAGGATCACCGTGAGTTCAAGGCCACTTTGGGTTACATAGCTCGTTCAGGGACAACCTGAACTGCCTACCAAGACCCTGTCTCATGTAACCAAATAAATAAATAAAAAGTGTGACACTAACAGCAATTAACGTCACAGAAGTATTAGTGCCCTATATGGAAAGAAGTTTTAAGTGTTTCACTCTTAATCGCTAAAAATCTTGGTGGAAATCTTGACCTGCTTGCACGTGCAGGTGTGAGTCACTGCCAGGCCATTCAGAAGCCCTGGAGTGGGACTCGAAATAAACACGAGCTCTCCTGCCTCTTTACTTGCCCTACAACAGGATTGGCACAGGGACACTGTACAAGGGACACCAAGAAACAGCAGCCATGGCCAGGCATAATGCTCAGGGCCAGTAAGGGCCACCTGTGCAGATAAACCAGGTCAAAACATAATGTGACACCTACACCCCTGAGCCAAAGCATGTCCTTGTCAAGGGGAACTCCCACTCAACCCTCACCTTGTCATCAAGTTATTTGTTTACTCAATGTTGTTTGTGGGACATTTTCCTTTTAGTCAACTCATCTGAGATGTTCCCATTTTAGTATCAGTGGAATTAACAGGTTATCAGACTCATTCTGTGGTTTTATACAGAGTTAAATAAATGTCATCACTTCATAGATGTTGGCCTGTGGACATCTGCACTCATCCTTACGGTCACCAGCAGTCTGAATAGCACACTTTGGAAATCATTGCTCTGCTTGATGTAAGAGAGTGGGAGAAAGTGATACATAATTCCTCAGCGTCCTCATCATGAACGGTCTTTGGAGACCCAAAGGGACATAAGCTGAAGGTGCTGCAGAGAGAAGACAGCACAAGATGAATAGTCAAGGCCGATTAACCACAGGCTGCGATGGAGGGCCAAGACTCTCACATACCGTTAGCTGGTCTCACAGGGTGTCCTAACTTTGTTAAGGTGTTTAGTCTGATACGGTCCTTTATCTCACCTACTGCTCTGAGCCCTAAAGCCTTTGCCTCCATATACAGTGCCATGAGCTCTGAGAGGGACATTATAGTGCCACAGATAAGAACACACAGCTAGTTTTAGCCTCACCATTCACTAGCTTCATTGTCACTCTGTCCCCAACTTCACATGTTGAAGCCCTAGCCTCAACTAGGCTAGGGCTTAGAACTGACTATATTTGGAGAAAGGGCTTCTAAAGAGGCAACTAACTTGAGGCCATTAGGGAGAATTTTGTCCAAAATGGCTAATGTCTTCATAAGAGATTAGGACAGACAAAGAGGCATGATTCACAAGCCAAAGATGGTCTCCGAGGAGACGACTCTGCTGGCACCTTGGTCTTGGACTCCCAGTCTCCAGAACAGTGATAAACTTAATTTGTTTAATCCAAGTAGTCTGTGGCAGTCCTGGGGTCATTGGTTGGGGTCTGAGGAGATCCTCAAAAAGAGATGGAGACCTCAACACACACACACACACACACACACACGTTTGCTGATGTTTGCACAAAAAAATATTACAGAATACATCAGCATGAGACATGGGCAGATTTTTTAAAAGCAAAATCAAAATAGTACACACTCAGGACAGTTGGCACTGGAGGCGTGGAGCACAATGTGGTCCAAGACTGTGGGTATTTGTGTGCCTGCAGGGGTAGAAGTTGTGGGATTTGTCAATCTATAGTATTTGGAAAAAAGCATGGACCCAATTTATGGGAGAAAGGCAGGGGCTCGTTTCACGGGCTTATTGTCTCTTATTAAGACCCAGGAATTTTGGAGCGAGTTGTGTGGAAAGGGGAAAGAAGGCACTGTAAGCTTGGGTGACTTTGATGGTGCCCTCCTGCGCAGTTTTCTTAAAAGTTAATTTTAAAATTCCAGTTTTCCTTTTGTTCCTTCTCCCTGTCCTGACTTCTTCCATCCTACCTCAGTAGCAAACTAACATAGCAGATGCAGTGAGGCTTGGGTAAGAAAAACAGCACCATTTACACGAGGGCCCTGAGGACTGACAACGCGTTCCGGTTCGGGAGAGGACCGCGCGGTACCTGCTGCGGCGAGGCGCTCCTCGCCGGCTCAGCCCTTTTCTCCGCGCTCACATCAGGCCGTTTACCCAGACTATGAGCGTCCCCTGTAGGCTACTTTCGGAACTGCAGGAGAGACTTTGTCACCTAGAACCTCCAGCTATCAGGGCAGTTAGGGACCGGAGCTTCCTGGGTTTCTTTGCCATTGACTGGGAGAGACCACATGAAGTTGTGGACTAAACAGAAGAAGGGAGGTCCAGGACGGGAAGCAGAGACTTTTCTGCTTCCACTCCTAGATCTGAGCTTGCCTTAAAGCCAGCGTTACCCTTCAGTTCCCTGTTATCCTCTCAGCAGGTAAATTCCCCTTTTAGTGAAACTGGTTCCTTTTATTGAAACTGGTTCTAGTTAATTCTGTCACTTGCCACCAAAGGAATGTGCCGGCTCTCAGAGTAAATTAATACAGACAGGAGAGTCTTGTATGCACACCTTTGCTGTCTGTGAGAGAGTGACCACAGTCTAATAGTGCAGACACCTGACACCCACGGGAGCTCGTGGTGGGATATGGCACTCACGAGGGAAGCCAAGCCAAGGCACGTGAAGGGCTAACAGCTCGCCACAGTCAGTCCTTCATCAACTGCCTCTGGGTTTCCAAAGCCTCTTTTTAGATAAGAAAAAAAATCATTGTCAGACAAAAATGGATACCGGTTCCATCAGATACTGAATCTTGCCCTCCTGGATCAGGACAAATTGTCCATGCAGCCCAAGCAATTTCTTCTTCTGATGAAATAATAGCACTGTTTGATTTTTTAAAGTATGTGTGCAAAACATCCCTCCTGACGCTCTGCAGGCAGCAGCACGAGAAGCCTGGTAGCCCTCCCATCTGAGAGCTCCCAGAGTTCCCAGAGAAAAGGAGGACTCCGGTAGAACTGGCCACCCATCTAGTGATTTGATTTACATAGAAGGCCCTGCAGGGGGCAGCCTGGGTATGTGGCCAGGACTTCGGGATTCCTTTATATTCCATAAGCACCTACCAACTTCTTCAGAGGAAAGCCACATTGATGACATAATAAGGAGCACTTCAAAGGGTGGGTCAAATATAGCGCTGAGTACTCTGGAGGTCTCAGTGATCTCCTGGGCCCTCCTTTCACTTTCATTCCGATTGCTCCAGGTGAGGAAACTGATCCCCGACAAGTAATTTATCCATGGTTCCACCGCTGCATTTGGCAGATCTCGAACTTGAACTCAGGGCTGTCTCACCCCACATCCAGGAACTTGGTTGTTGCACAACTGCCTCCCTAGACGGAGTGCCAGGTAGCATTTGGAGAAGACTAACTATATGCCAGGCACAGCACCAAGCACTTAGGCTTCTCTGCCACCATGGCAGGAAGGTGTTAGTAGCCACAAGTTTTAAATGAGGGAATCTGAAGTTCAGGGAGGCTGGGGTGAAGCTCATGCCCTTGGCCGTGTAGAGGCAGGGTGGGAACAGACACCAGGTCTACCTCATCCCAAAGTCTTGCTCTTCACCAATGTAGTCCACAGACTGAGCAGAGTGATGGTCATGGGGGATGGGCGTGTGGCTCCAGTGACCCTGGTTCCTGCACTCCTGGTTCCACCCCTAAGGCCTTATGTGATTTCAGATAAGATTTCTCCCCCTGGCTTGGCTTTGGTTTCCCTCTCTAACTAATCGAAGGGGTCAGACTGGCTGGGTCTCAGGACTTTTCAAGTTTGGGTTGTGAAATCTGCTTTGTACGTCGGCTTTGTACGTCATAGCCTCATAGCCTCGGAGTAGCCTCAGCCCTTCAGAAGAATGAGTCCCCTGCAGGGTCAGGGGTGAGGCTACCTCAGGCCCTGGGGGCTGGATAGAAACTCAGAAGCCTTCAGAAGCCCACAGTTTCCCTCACATTTGCACTGCAGGGGCCCATAGGCCAGATGAAGCCCATAGGAAGGATTATTTCTCCTAATGTTCTAAAACAATGGAAATTAATTGCCAACATTTTTAATTTCAGAGATTTCACAGTAAAATCTGGATTTCTGGGCTATTCCTCCTGAAAACGCTGACCTTCTGGCCACTCCAGGCCTGAGCTAACTGGTTCCTGGCCCTTTAGACAGAGCAAGAGCTCTGCTTGGCTTCCGCTCAGCACACCCCGCCTGCTTCCATACACAATGACTGCCCTGGAGGCCTTTGGTACACATGCCCAGCTCCTGGAGCCCCTGTGCTCTTTCCATGGGCAGCACCAAAGGGAGAGACAGGCTGCACATGGCACTTGACCACAAAGAAAAGAGATCCTTCTCCTGCAGACAAACATGTCAGCCTGCTTGCATCTGCTGGCTGTGGAAGCAGCGCCCTACAGCCAGGGTGCTTTGTGCCCTGAAGCAGCAACCCAAAGGTGCTGAGGCGGGAGCACACTCATCCATCCACAAAACTCTCTCATTTCCCCAAAACAACCACTCAGATCTCTATCTGCTTTCCGGGACCCAGGATACACCAGCAGCATGTGTCATTTCTCTGGACTGAGGCTATAATGGCAACATTGTGCGGACTGAAACAAGGGAGGTTTTCATCTTGCAGCCAGCATTGTGCAGACACCCGAGCAAGGGGTTCTGGGGCTCACCCTGCACAGAGAAGCATGGGAGAGGGGCCCTGAGCCAAGGCAGAGCAGCGTGGCCACTGCAGCATCCACGGGGCTGGGAGGCACAGAGGCCTTTCTCAAAGAACACCTCAGTTCAACCTCATCTCCCTTGGCAAAGAAATAAGCCAAGGAAACAATCCCAGAAAATCATTGAGACCCCCCACCACCACCATGCCAGGCCTCACAGGTCCTTGAGCACTTGCTGACTCACTTCACAAATATTTTACTATCACTTCCGAGGTGCCAGGTTCTGGGTTGGGTCATGGGTATCCAGCACTAAGACACAGACCCACCCTCACAGTGTCTGGGGCCAGAAGTAAATACATGAGAAAATATGTGTTGATGGCACAACAGGAGAACTGAGAGAAGTAACTCAAGAGCCAAAGCTGAGCCAAATACTGTGCCTCATTTTTGTTACTCTCCCTGAAGTCTCCTGAGACCACTGCAGGTTCAATAAAACAGCACCTGGAAAACCATAATAAGGAGCTTGGACTCTGTTGAGAGCCAAAAAGGAGCCATAACGTGTTTCTAAGGGGAAGGTGATATAGTCTGATTAGGGTCATGGAGTGGTCACCTGGTGGCCATGGTGACAGTTTAGAGGGTGGGAATGTTTCCCAGGGACAGAAGAGCTCTTAGCCTCCAAATGTTTCCTTCCCAGGGTTTCCCAGTCCCACCTGATAAGCTAAGAATGAGACTGGGGAGGAACATTTGTTTTCACAAGTCTGGGAGCAGGAGGAAGTTGAAAGCTTTCTTCCTGGCATTGTTCATGGAGGCCAGATTTGCTCTTTTTACAGACTAGACCTCTCCACATTTCTCTACAATTCTTTTGCCAAGCACCAGGCAAACCTGGAAAACTCTGTAGTGAGCAAGAAAAAAAAAAAGACAGATCTGAGACGGATCCTAAAAATCCATGTCAGTGCTGCACTCAAAACACTAGAAAGAGGAAAAGAAAATCAGACAGCAACAACCTTCCTAGTCTTGTATTAATACTTAGCACCTGATACCCCATGAGCCAGCCAAACCAAACCGCTTTGCAGACACACCCTGCCGTTTTCTATCTCCTCACCTTGCCCTCAATGTTTTCTCAACCCGGAATGTTATCTCATCATGGTTATGTTCAAATCCTCTACAGCTCAGCTGACACTGGACCCAATTTCTGATATCCATCATTAGCTCCATGATTGGTCAGACATTCTTGCTTTGCCTTGACGGACTTCAAGAGCAGTTGGTCTCTATTCTAGTACTTTTCACATAATAATCTGTGTGAAAATTATTCTACATATATTCTCCTCTACTAAATTGTTGATTCCTCAAGGTTGAGGGTCATTTCTACGTGGCTTTCGTTTTCTCAGTAGGAACTTGCATGCAGCACAATCAATATTACCCAAATGAACTGATGGGTGGTGTTGAAAGCTGGCTTTTAAGGTGAATATAGGCCTTATTAAAGAAAAAATATAGAAAAATACATAGTTGTTCCTATATTTTAACCCACATATAACTTTTCCATCCATCTCATTCAGTTACCCTAAAAGCAACCAAGCTGTAGTCAAGTTAGTCAACACTGCCACCTACTGGACATCATGGTTAATTACCTAAATCAGAACCAGTGTTCTTTCCGTCAAATTTTTGTTAATCTTTCAAACAGTGCCATAGTCTGTGTTCTCTCATTTTTATATCTCTTCCAGACCACAGCTCAGTTAATTTCACCCTATAAATTATTCCATGGACACATGTAAATTCTGCTTAGTTTTTTTTTTTTTTACTTTTCTGTTCCAATGCTCTGAAAACATTTCCAAAGTCCTTGAAAGTTTCTGAAAGTCCTCTACAAACTACAAGAGCTTCCATCTATTTTGTTTTTGCTTTGCAGACAGGGTTTGGCTATGTAGCCCAGGCTGGCCTTGAACTTACAGTGATCCTCCTGCCTCAACCTCCCAAGTGCTTGGATTATAGGCATGCACCAGCATGCCCAGGGCTTCTATCTGTTTTTGCAATAGAAATGTTTCAGACTGTTTAAAAGTTATTTTAAATGACATATGTTTTAAAAAGAATTCGTGGACCAGCTGGGGAACTTGACTACCACGTGTAGCCTGATTTCCAAGTGTTTCAGAACTCAAACAGTGAACTTTGGGAACTTACTCTACTTTTAAATTGTTGGCTAGCTGCTTTAGAATTCTCGGTGACCTTTTCAATTTGGAAAAGTGGGCAGGAACAAAGGGGAACTCAGAAAATAATACTGGCTCACATTTGTATGTCTATTTATGGTTTATAAAGTGGGTTTCTATCATCATTGCATTTGCCCTGCCAACAGTCCCCTGAGGTCAGTGTAAGGTTCCTCATAGTACAAATGACCAGGCTGGCCTGTAAACAGAAAGTTGTATTCAGCCCTTAGCCGGTAGGAGACTTACAGCTCTCACACACACATCTTCAGACTCCAATCCTATCGTTTTTTTGTTCTTCACTCTACCATGTTTCCTCTGTGTACTTACACACAAAGACATTAAACTATGGTGCCATGTTGCAAAGACAATGCTAATTTCAACTTGCTGGTAAAAGCAATGGAGAATTTATTCCCAGTACCAGAAAGTGTGAGATGCTCTTTCCTAAGGCCCCTTCTTGCCTCTCTGTCTTTGCAGAGTTGCCAAGGCCAGAAGGTTTTAAGTAGGAGCACTGGCCCGGCCCATGCTATGAGGAGGGGTAACCCAGAAGGAAGCTGAGGCTAGTTGCACTTAATAAAAGTCATATACTCAGGCATTTATAAGTGATGTCTGCAGAGGAGTTGACCAGTTTTCACAGTGGTACACTATTAAGATGAAGGACTTGACATTTTTCACATGACCTTTAAACTCCATTACTGGACATATCCTACGATTATCCTGAGAAGTGCACACGGATATGACACAGTATTTTGTATGGTTTAACCGTTCGTTTCACCCATATTTATCACTGTTTTGACATTTCCTTACTTTTAGTACAGAGGCACTTCCAAAGCTGGAAATGTCCCCAAGCCATTGCCTGTCTTCTAGCAACCCTGTTTCTCTGTGGTTTTCTTTTTGAAGATCTTTGTTATTTATTATCTCACTCTGCCTCTCTTGCACCACTATTGAGACTGTACCAGCCTCGGCCCTGGCCCACGGTGTGACACTAAAAGGTGTCAGACGGAGAAGATAAACACACACACACACACACACAGCGGCCCTGCGGAGGGCGCAGACCTAAACACTGCCAGAGCGCCAGCGAAGGGACTGGAAATGGGTCCTTAAAGCCCATTAAAACCCAGCACGGGGTCGCGGAGGGCGTGTGCAGCCGAGGCGTGGCGCGGGCGTGTGCGGGACACTGGACTCGGGCCGGCGGCCCAGGGGGCGAGGCGTGCTCGGGTCTATTCCGGGCTCCGCGCGGAGGGGCGGGCGGGGCGGGGCGGGGGCTCCGGAGCATCCTGTCTGGGGGAGGGGACGCGCAGAGTCCCGCCGGCCGCCGCAGAGCGCGCTGCCGCGGCGCGCTGCACAGCGCCCGCCGCCACCAGCTGCGCCGGAGCCCCTGCGCCCTGCGGCTGCGCGCCCGGGGAGCCCGGCGGCGCCATGGACCGAGGCCGGGGTAAGAGCAGCCGCGGCGGCCGCCAGTGCTGAGTGCTGCGTGGGGCGAGAGGGGAGACCGGGGCGAGCTAAGGCCGGAGAGGGGGCGGAGGAGGACGAAGGAGAGTTGGGCGGCCGGGCTGGACTGCGGAGCTGCCGGAGGGAGCGCGGGCGGGGGACTGGAAGACAGGGTGCTGTGGACGCAGGTGCCTAGTGCAATTCGATCACCGGTGTGAGTCGCTCTTTGGTCCTGGAGCTGAATCGCCTCCTGTGTGTGAAATTGAGTTTTTAACACATACCAATCCCTAACTTAAGAAAAGATCCCAAATGAATTCCTGAGGACAGCGAGGTCCTCCCTTCCCATTTCACGCAGGAAAGGTAAAATAAGGTTTACAGACCACATCAAAACACCCGACACACGAAACCTTACTGTGCGCCTGGCGAGAAGCCCTAGGAGACCAAAGTTTGCTGCTGCCCGGGGCTCTGGGGGAGGAGGGGCTGCGTGAGCGCGCCTGCGCGCGCTCCTGTGTACAGTATTGGAAGTTTCGCAAAAGTGGTGGATACCAGCGAAAGGGAGACTGATCCGACCAGAGAGGACAGCATTCCAGGGAGCTAGGGGTGAGGGCAGCGCGATCCTAGTAAAGGTCTAGAAACCTGTGCAGTGGACGTGTGCGTGTCTGAAAAGTGGCCTGTTAGGACACGGGAACAGTGTGAAAGGCCGGAATGGGGACTTTGAGGTCCTAACCGGAAGCCCTGGGATTCAAAAAATCACAGGTGTGAAGCCACTTGGTGAACTGGCTGGCGCCAGGAGGAAAATGTTGCTGTGATTAACAGAGAATTCCTCCCTCTCCCCACAATAATCTTACACCCTTTCCCCTACCTGCCTGTTTGCTGTGCTGAGGCCCGCAGGGAACCAAGAAGAATGACCAGGAGAGAGGAAGCATTTCGGAGCCACTGGGGACAGGAGCCAGAGCAAGAGTAGGTGTCAGGGTAACCGCGCCCCTTGCTGCACTGTTGTGGGGGTAAAGCCGGGTTTAACCAGCAGGCTTCTAATGCAGCATAAAACACCACTTCCACCTCCTCCTCTAAGGGCCTAAAGGCCTGGCAGGAAGTGGAAGGGACGTCCATGATTTGAAAGACCCTTCTCAACTGTAGCCGAGTTCCAGGCAAGGGTGTACCCCCACCACCACCAGGAGAGAAGGAAGAGGCGCCTCGCTTGGCCTTCAGGCCTGCTGTCCCCTCCTCCCACACTGTGCATCTAAAGAGCACCCCAGTTACAAACTCCAGTTATCCAACATGGCTCTGTCTGCCCCCTAGCACACAAACGCATACCTGGGCTTATCCGGACATGCAGAAATAGACAAAGGTGACATTTCACCAAGCGCTAAATGCTTCACAACCAACAAGACCACTTCTGAGGGCTGTTGCCACATCACTGTTGGCTGGGAGACCTGACACCCCAGGAATCTCCTGGTGCTCGGCACATGTTTGGACCCTGACCCACTCTCTCCAGCCTACTTTCCTTCTCCCCCTCAGCTCTGTCACAGTGCACTGTCTGCTGTCCAGTGACCTCTCCTGCCCAAGCATAAGCTTCAAAACGCAGGGCGCAGAGCTGTTGTGTCCACCCTGCTGACCACGCCTGCCCCGTGGTAGGACCTTGATGATGGTGGTATAATGAGAGAGAATCTCACTGTATATTGCACCTCAAGATGATTAATTATAATGAGGATTTTTTAAAATATGGCTAAATCCTTCCTTACTTGCAAAGGTAGGCTTGAAGTAAAGTAATTGTGTGACCAGTGCACAAAAGACCAGGTTGTCTGTCCTCTTTTTTTCTACCCTGGAAAATAGCTGGCAATACCTTATGCATTGGGTATTATGTGTTACAACGTACTATGCATTCTGGATTAAGATGAAAAATCTGTATGTAGTTTCCGTTTTGGTTTTGGTCAGGTGATACTGGGGATCAAACCCAGGGCTTCCCTGCCACGGAGTTACATCCCTACCCCTTTGTTTCTTATTTCCAGACAGAGTCTCACGGTATTGCTCAGGCTGGCCTGGAACTTGTGATTCTCCTGCCTCAGCCTCCCAAGTAGCTGGAATCACAGTCATGTGCTGCCACATCCAGCCTTCTATACATGATTTTAAGATAAAATATGAGACTTCAAAAAGCATTTTAGCAGACCATCCTTGTGCCCCAGCCCACAGGTCAGAGTGCTTCCTTTTTTTGTCGTCAGGGACGGTTTAAGAAGTGTCAGACACTTTTCAACCTCATCCCTACCATGTTAGAGGTAAGATTGTCATGTGCAGGTTACTGAGGAGAAAACCGTACAATAACTGACATTATCTGACTTTTACTGGGTGCCAGGCTCCGTGGTCAGCTATTGTATGGTTTCTCT
>PVJX010002678.1:0-124197 GCA_004027295.1 Dolichotis patagonum
ATAATTTCAAGTCAGGGATTGTGATGCCTTATGCCTTGCCTTTGCTGCTTAGAATTGCCTTTGCTATTCTAGGTCTCTTCTGGTTCCAGATGAATTTTAGGAGTGATTTCTCTAGATCTGTGAGGTATGTTACTGGTATTTTGATTGGAATTTCATTGAATTTGTATAATAATTTTGGGGGAATGGCCATTTCACAATGTTTGCTCTTCCTATCCATGAACAAGGGATGTCTTTCTATTTTCTGAGGTCCTCTTCAATTACCTTTTTCAGGGTATTAAAATTTTCCTTGTATAGCTCTTTTACGTCTTTTGTGAGATTAATTCCTAAGTATTTCACTTTTGGATGCTAGTGTGAAGGGTGTGGCTTCAATTATTTCTCTCTCAGTATTTTTGTTGTTAGTGTATAAGAATGCTATTGATTTTTGAATATTGACTTTGTATCCAGCTACATTGCTGAATTCATTTATTATATCTAGGAGTTTTTCAATGGAGTTTTGGGGTCTTCTATGTAAAGTATCATGTCATCTGCAAATAATGATAATTTAACTTCCACTTTTCCTATCTTTACTCCTTTTATTTCTCTCTCTTGTCTAATTGCTCTGGCTAGTATTTCCAATACTATGTTGAGTAGGAGCTGTTATAAGGGACATCCTTGTCTTGTTCCTGATTTTAAGGAAAAGGCTTTCAGTTTTTGGCCATTAAATATGATGCTGGCTGTTGATTTGTCATAGATGGCCTTTATCATATTGAGGTAAAGACCATCTATTCCAATTCTCTGTAAGTTTCTTATCATGATTAAGTGTTGGACCTTATCAAAAGCTTTTTCTGCATCTATAGAGATGATCATGTGGTTCTCATTTTTGACTCTATTGATATGGTGGATTATATTTATTGTTTTGCATATGTTGAACCATCCCTGCATTCCTGGGATGAATCCCACTTGGTGGGGGTGAATAATCTTCTTGATGATTTGTTGCATCCTGTTTGCCAATATTTTATTGAGAATTTTTAAATCTATGTTCATTAGGGAGATAGACTTAGTGTTCTCTTTTATAGTTGGGTCTTTCTCAGGTTTTGGTACTAGAATAATATTTGCTTCTAGGAATGACTTAGGAAGAATTGTTTCCATTTCAATTTCATTGAAGAGTTTGAGGAGTGTTGGAGTTTAGTCTTCTTTGTATTTCTTGTAGAATTCCACAGTGAACCCCTCTGGTTGGGCTCTTCTTTGTTGGCAAGGACTTAATTACATTTTCAATTTCATTAATAGAAATTGGGGTATTCATCAGTTTTACATCTTCCTGATCCAGCTTTGGTAGTTCATATGTATCTAGGAATCTGTCTATTTCTTCTGTGTTATTGACCTTATGAGAGTAGAGGTTTTCGAATGAGGGGGTGATGATCGTCTGCATTTCCACCGAGTCTCTAGTAATTTCACCTTTTTAATTCCTTATTGCATGAATTTGAGTTTTTTCTTTCCTTTTTAAAATAAGGTTGGCTAGGGGCTCTATTTATTCTTTCAAAGAACCAACTCTGATTCATTGATTCTTTGAATTGTTTTCTTAGACTCTATTGCATTTATTTCTGCTCTGAACTGTATCATTTCCTCCCTTCTTTTGGTTTTGGGCTTGACTTGATCTTCTTTTTCTAGATGTTTGAGTTGTAGCATCAGGTTGTTTATTTGTGTTTATTCTGCCTTCCTGATGTGGGAACTCAGTGCAATAAATTTTCCTCTGAGGACTGTTTTCATTGCATCCCACAAATTTTGGTAAGTTGTGTTTGTATTTTTGTTTGCTTGTAGATATTGTTTAATTTCTTCTTTAATTTCCTCCATGACCCACTGATTGCTCAAGAGTGTGTTTCTCAGTTTCCATGTGTTTGTGAGGTTTTTTCCATTGCTTTTATCATTAATTTCTAATTTTATGGCACTATGATCCAATAACATGCATGGGATAATTTCAATTCTCTTGCATTTACTTAAATATGTTCTTTGGGCTAGTATACGGTCTCTTTTAGAGAATGTCCCATATACTGCAGAGAAGAATGTATATTCTGATGTTGTTGGATGGAACACTCTATATATGTCTATCAAATCTATTTGTTCACAGGTGTGATTCAGTTCTGTTATTTCTTTGCTGATTTTCTGTCTAGTTGATCTGTCCCTTTGTGTCAATGCCATGTTAAAATCTCTGTTATAATTGTGTTATTGCTTATTTGATTTTTCATTTCTGTTAATATTTGCTTTGTATAGCTGGGTGCTCTGGAATTTGGTGCATATATATTTAAGATTGTTATCCCTTCCTCTTGAAGTTTTCCCCTAACTGGTATGTAGTGACCTTCTTTATCTCTTTGGATCATTCTTGGTTTGAAGTTCACATTGTCTGCATACAGGATAGCTACCCCCGCTTTTTTTTGTTTGTTTGTTTCCTGTTGCATGAAGTATTGTTTTCCATCCTTTAACTTTCAGTCTATGGGTTTCCTTTTGGGTTAGAAGGGTTTCTTTTAGACAGCATATTGTTGGATATTGTTTCTTGATCCATTCTGCCAGTCTGTTTCTTTTGATTGGTGAGCTGAGGCCATTTACATTAATGGTTATAACTGTTATATATCGGTTTATTTTTGACACATGTTATCTTTCTGCTGTTGTATCTTTAGCTTTCCATTATGTTTAATTGAATGCCTTTCTTAGTGGTTTTGTCCTATGTGTATCTAAAATATCTTTCAGTATTCTTTGTAAGGTTGGTTTGGTGTTCATGAAGTTTTTCAGCTGTTCTTTGTCATGAAAGCATCTTATTTCTCCATCCATTTTGAAGGACAGTTTTGCAGAGTATGTCATTCTGGGTTGGAAGTGGTTTTCCTTTAGGATCTGAAAGACTTCACTCCATGCTCTTCTTGACTTCATTGTTTGTGTTGAGAAGTCCGCTGTGATTCTGATAGGTTGTCTTTTATAGGTGATCTGTCTTTTCTTTCTAATAGCTTTTAGTATTCTGTTCTTATGGTGGATTTCTGGGATGGTGATTATTATGTGTCTAAGTGTAGTTTCATTTTTGTTATGGCTATTTGGGTTTCTATATGCTTCACTAATCCAAATGTCAGTCTCCATTCTCATGTTTGGGAAGTTTTCAACTATTATTTCTGTATGTATCCTCTTGATATCATTTCGGCTGTCCCCTTCTTTTTTTGTTTATCTGTATTAATTTATGTTATTTTTTTGCATCATCTTGCAGCTGTTGAATTGTTATTTCCTGATTCTTTGTTATTTTCAAAGGATTTTTCCTTCCCTGGTCACCAGCTGTGATCTTATCTTTGAAGTCTGAAATTCTATCTTTACTTCATTGAGGTAGTTTTGGTAGCTTTCAATAGAATTTTTGATTCCCTGTATATCTCTTTGAATCTGCTTTATGTATTCTGTTTTTTTCTTATAGTGTTCATTCAGGGATTCTCTCTGTTTGCTTTGTTCCTCTAATTTTTTAGCTGTGTCTTCACTTTGATGTGTTCACTATTTCTTTCACTACTTTTATCATTTCTTCTTTTACCTGGGAAATTATTTCTGATTTGAATTTCTCCATAGCTTCCCCTAATTGCTTTTTTATTTCAGTTGATATCATTTCAGTCATTTCAGGTGTATGGCTTCTATTTTCTTCTATGTACATGGCTCCTAGGCTTTCTTGGGATGGGCTGGAGTTTTGAGATTGATTTTTGGTCTTTCCTTTTGTCATTTTTCTATATTTCCTTGGTTTGAGTGGTGTTCCAAAGCTTCCTCTGGGTGTGTGGCAAATCACCTGCACCCTCAGCTCTTGGAGCAGTCTCAGCTCCCCTGCAGTCACTTGGCACCCTAAATTGAGAAGCAGAATCTGGGTGTTGAGAACTGGTGCCATCAGAACCCCTGGGGGCACAATCCCCTGTCCTAGGGGAGTAGATATGAACTCAACAGCTGGCAATGATGCTCTTAAGCTCTCCCCAGGCCAGCCCAAATGATCCCAGAGTCCTTGTGCTCAGTCTCTGCCTCCTGAACTGAAAGAAAGCAGCTGGGCATGGTTGACTGAGGCCCTGAAATCTGCTGGGCTCAGTCCAGCCTCCCTGGTAGCTTCCCAGAAATTCAGATGCCAGGAGTGTATTCTCCTCCTTCCCCAGGGCACCAGGACCTCAGGCAATCCCCACTCCCCTTCAGGCTCTTAGCTCCCTTAATTGAGAAGAGGCAGAAGCTGGGCATGGAGAACTGGGGCTGGTGGAACCCATGGAGCACAATCCCCTGTCCTAGGGGGGTGGATCAAGGAGATGTAACTGACTTTGACAAACAGCAAGAAGCTAATTTTGATTAACACAGACCCCACTCTTACTTGGCTTTGAACATCTAGTAGAAAAGTATAAGTAAGAGATATTAAAAAACAATGATAAAATAATAAGTTAGATGTAAAAAGGGGGTCTAATTACTGATTATTTGTGGCAGTCTCTAGCTACACCAGTAGCTAATCATTGTTATGGGTAAAAAAAAGTACAATAAAATCTAAAAGCTCAACAAAAATCTTACAGTTCTTTAACTAAAATCTGCTAAAACTAGAGAAACTTTCAAACTTTATGCTAAATAAGCCTTTCCTTCCTTAACTTTGAGAGCTGAGTATTTTGTTTGAGCAATAAGAGAAATGTAACCAACACAGAATGTCATAGCTGGGTGGAAAACTTTGTCTCTTTATTTAGTTTTGTACAAAGATCATCCTTTAATGAAACCTTATTATTTTACCCACAGAAAGCTTAACCTTTGGATGATGATACATATAACATATTTTAATATGTTTAGTAATGTTTATTGAGGTATGTCTCCCATAAACTATGGAAATTATTGGGACCCCATTAATGAACAAAGGCTGGAATAAGACATTTTCAGGTAAATGTTGTTTTCTTCACCAAGGGGAGTCCTGTCCAACAGTCTCATAAAGCCTAAAGGGTCCCCATTATCCTGACAAATTTTTGATGACCAACAAGAACTAGATTATAACAATTAGCATATTATTTTTAACCAATGAAAGATACTCCAGTTATTATACATCAACAACAATATATAAAATCAATATTGTAAAATCCATATTGACATCAGTTTGATAAACTGGCAACCTGGGTGGAAGCATACCCTTAGTTATAATGACATCTATAAATCAGTTTACATCATAGACAAATGTTTTAATGGTGCAAAAATGGAAAAGGAAGAAAAAATTGTTGAGCTCAAACAAAGCAACTGTAAGTATGGTAACTACTTACAAATTGAACAGACACACAGAGAAATACACACAAACCAATTTATCTATAAAGTAAAGTGCACTCAGATGTATTTGGCCAAGTTTAGTATAACTTTTTTTCAATAGTTTTAATGTTTATAACTATTAATGGACTATTCAAAAACATTTTAGTTTAACTAATAAAGATCTCTTGTAATAAGAATTAAAAGAAAAATCCTTTACTCATAATCAGTGTTTTTAATGTTTTATTTTTTCTTAAGAATTTTGGCAATGTTGTGCCCTCTTTTTTGCTTTTACCTTCCAGCTCAGTAACCTATATACCTCTGTCATGCACTTAGACCTTCTTTTTGTTCTGATAGCTTAATCAGATCCACACTGTAAGACTTAATATAGCTTGTGTTAACTTGAGCTTTTATAAGCTTTAGTTTTTAAATCCTGACAGGCTTTTAGATAATCTTAAAGGTTTTTTTTGTGGCTTACATGCATTAAGGGTCTGTTTGTAATATTTACTTTTATTTTTAAAATCTGGTTGAAACAGAAATTTGAGGTGCTTGTGAATGAAGGATCTGTCCATGGACTGCCTCTTGCATATCTGGGACTACAGGTGTTTGGTATCATGAGCAACATGATCAAAGAAACCAGAGAGGAGGAAGCCACCTCTGTGCTATGTTGTTTCACCACTGGCCCACCAGCATTTCTACGGTTAGACAATAGAAGTGATGGTTACACATACGGAGTGGGCAAGAACTGGGGTTCTGTGTGTCGGCAGGGTTTGAAGCAACTCATGTTAGACCATGAAACTGGGACATAGCCCATGAATCCCATCACAACTAACAAGATGTTTTCAAAAAGCAAATGTGCAGGAACTTCCCATGTCCCCCAGCAATTCACACACAACTTCAGCATTGCTAGGACATATCCAGCCTCTAAAGTATCTGAAGGTTCAGGCCATCAAGTTTCTTTATCAATCTAATCTGACTTTGGGCCTCATTCAGAGGAGGGCAGTGCAGTGGATTTTTATTTCTTTTCTTTATATTTTTCTTCACTGCCCTGCTCTGAAACAGGAGCTTTAGGGGTGGTCTTAGCTACTTTTCTCTCATTGCTGAGACAAAGTACCTGACACTCAAAATTAAAGAATGAAAGATTTGTTTAATTCACAGTTTGTGGAGGGTTCAGTACATAATCAGCTGGCTACCAGGCAGGATGGCATGGAACAAGGGAAACAGTCCATGGTGGCAGAAAACAGCAAAAACAGCAAGAGCAAATGAGGGAAGCAAGCCTCTATTTCTCCCTTATATTGTAAGCAAGCTACCCCTCCCCCACATGAGTGGGTGTAGCACTGGTGCAATCTTTATTCTCCCCTCTTGCATGAGATGAGGATGCTTACCAGTTGAGGAGCCTGACACCCTGCTGTGTCCCTAAATTAAACTTCTAAACCTCTCAATTTGACAAAATGTATCAACCATTACAATCCACCCCTTGTCTACTTGGCAACTAGAAACACTTCTTTAAATGGTCTCCAGATATAAATACATGCTGTTCTTACCATGATATAACTTGAACATTAAAACTTAAATTTAACAATACTTAGGAACAAGTTTTAAGTCTATTGAATTATATTCATTAAAACCACAATATTTTTTGCAGGGCCTCCAAAGACTCAGTTACATTCCTTTATGCAAAAAAGTATTTTGTCCATCTGCAAGAGTTGCCAAAGTTCTGATAGTTTCAGCATTGCAGAAAAATTCATCACAAGTCTCTAAGATTTAAGGCAGACTTTTAACTGAAAGTCCATGTACAAATGATAACAAAGTGAAACACCTCCAACATACAATGGCACAAAAGAAACATGTTCATTCTGAAAGTTATAAACAAGGAGACACAAGGAATTGGGACCAAAGTAAGTACAAAATCCAGCAGTGCAACTATTAAGTCCTAGAGTTTCATGTATAGCAGCCAATGTAACCTGTAGCAAGTTGTGAGTTTCAAAAGACTCAGGTGGCTCCATCCATAGGGCACTTCTGATCACTGTAAGTCCTATGGCTTCTCTCTTGGTCCTGCTTTATGGGGTCTCCACAGCACCTTTGGTTTCATGCTCACAGCTTTACATAAGGCTCTTTCTGGAGAACACTGTCTGGCCTCTGAAGTCTGAGTGGAAGCATTTTTAACCTGAAGACATCTGTAAGATAATCCATATGTACTTTAAGAATCTGTATTCCAATAAGAATTGTTTAAGAATTGCACAAATTTCTAGATACATATAAATTATGAAAGATGAATTAAGAAGATACAAAAATTCCAAATAAACCAATATTAGTCAATGAAATTGAAGATGTAATTAAAAACCGGACAACAAAGAAAGCCCAAGCTCTGATGGATTCAATGCTGAATTCTACAAGAAATTTAGAAAAGACATAAAACCACTAAGTCTCAAACTGTTTACTGAAACTGAAAGGGAAGTAATACTATTCAATTCATTGCTGGAAGCATACATTACCTTGATACAAAAACCAAAGAAGGATCCAACCAAAAAGAGAACTACAAGTCAATCAATCTAATTAACATAGATGCAAAAGTCTTCAGTAAACTACTGGCAAACTGATTGGAACAAATCATCAAGAAGATTATATATCAGGACCAAGTAGAATTCATCCCAGGAATGCAGGGATGGTTCAACATACACAAATAAATATATATAATACAGTCTATTAACAGAGTCAAGGACAAAAAACAATTTGACCATCTCAATGGATATAGAAAAAACATTTGACAAAGTTCAACATACATTCATGATAAAAACCCTATGGAAAATTGATATAAATGGCATTCATCTCAATCTCATAAAACCAATGCATGACAAACCAAAAATCAACATTATTCTAAATGGTCAAAAACTGGAAGTTTTCTTTCTAAAACTGGGAACAAGACAAGGATGCTCACTGTCAGCACTCTTATTCAATATAGCTCTAGAAGCATTAGCCAGAGCAGTTAATTTTTAGAAAAAAATGACAACAAAAGAAAAATATTTGTAGATATGCTAAGGATTTTGCAGGTCATAGTCTAGGTAATGGAGTTTAGGAGATTTAAACCAAGAGCATTACAGCTGAAATTTCAGTTTAAGAAAGTAAAGGGTAACAGCATAGTATAGGTTGGAAGTGATGTCTTAAGAAATCACTTTTTAGCAGAAAAAGTGAAAAGTTTATCACTTCTTGATTGGGCAAGGTTGTGTAAATTTATATCTACTGGCTTCCCTTTGCTAAATATAATGGTAATCTGTGGAAATAATGCAAATAAGAAAAAGGAAGCCCTTAAATGTGGTAAGGAATGTAAGATGGTTTGGGAGAGCCAAAGTCTGATACCTAGAGCACTGCATTCACATGATCATACTGATAAAAATACAAAAGTGCATCCTACAAATTTTTCTACCAAAAAATTAAGAACAATAAAAATAGGATATGGGGCCAGCCTGGAGGACAATTGCTGCTCTCCACCCCAGCTCAGGCCATTGAGCCACGCCTGTGCCCCAGTGCCCTCCCCCCACTTGTGGGCCCAAGGACATCTGCCATGCTCCACTCCAGGTCAGGTCATTGAGCTGTGCCTGCACCCCTGTGTGCCCCCCACAAAGTGGAGGATGACCGCTGTGCCCCACCCCAGCTCAGGCCACAGCACCACACCTGCCTCTCAACAAGGCCCCCCCATACATCACGGGAGGATGACCCCCATGCCCCAATCCAGCTCTGTCTACTGCCACACCTGCGACCCAACATTCTCCTCTCCTGTGCCAACCCAGAGGACCACCACACCTACCCTGGCTCAGCCTATGCCTTTGGCTACCCTCCCCATCTCTTAGACCAAGCACTTCTGTGAGTGTTTGGCTCCCACTCTCCCTCTGAGAACCTTGAACTGCAGTGGATCAATCATGGTGATTTGATGGGAGATGTTGTGGCCACTCCCCCAGATAGAGGACCCCGGCAGGTTCCAGTTACTAGGCACCCAACAACCAGACAGACATCAACCACACAGTAGGACCATAGAAGAGACACCACTGACAGTTGTGATCATTGGGATTGAATAACCAGATATTGGTCCAGAAGGTGAAAATGACAAAACAAAAAAGCAAAATGCAATCTCAAACACCTAGTCCCTCAGGAGCAAGAACAGACAACAGTAAAATAAAAGTCATACACCAAAAATCTCTGAAGAGACAGCAAATGAAGCAAAGAAACAAATCCATGAGGCTGTAGAGGAAATCAAATCAGAAATAATGTCTTAGTAAAGACAGAAATAACTTTAGTAAATGATTTTCTTAACATAGCTAGAGAAGAAATAGATTAAAAAACCAGAATCATGGGAAATTCATTGAAACTTTGAAAGAACAATGTAGAAAACAAGCAGAATACATGAAACAAATTCAAAGAGATATCCAAGTAACAAAACATTCTATTGCAAGTGGGTGAAAACATTTAAATGAAGTTAAGGATAGAATTTGAGACCTTGATGACAGGATCACAGATAGTGATAATGAAAGGGTATAACATATAAAAACAACAAAGCAGCATGAAATGAGAGTCCAGTAGCTTCAAGATGATGCCAAGAAAAACAATGTAAAATGAATAGACATCAAGAAGATGCAGGAGAAAACAAAAGGACAAAACTAAGCTATTCACAGAAGTAATGGCAGAAAATTTCCCAAACATGGGGAAAAAAATCTGCTATACAAATAAGTGCGGCATATAGAATGTCAAAAAATCACAAAGAACATAAATCTACACCCACATATAATAATCAAGATCCCAGACACATAGAATAAAAACAAAATACTAAAAGCTGTTAAAGAAAAGACATAACTCACCTATCAAGGAAAGCCTATTAGAATCATGGCAGACTTTTCAGCAAAAAACTTCAGATTAAGACAAGCTTGGAGTAAAGTATTTCAAGACTTAAAAGAAAACAACTTTCAACCCAGATGGATGTACCCAGCAAAACTGTTTTTCAAATTTTATAGGGAAACAAGATACTTCCATGACAAAGAATAATGGAAGAAATTCACATTCACCAAACCAACCCTAGAAAAAGTATTGAAAGACATGCTAGATAGAGGAAAAAATGACCACAATCTCCAGAACAACAACAGAAAGAAACTATGAGGCTGGAAAAGAAATTAAACAAGGGAGAAAAGCAGGAAACCAACAACAGCAACACAACATGGCAAAGTCAAGCCAGTACATATCAGTGATATCCATAAATGGAAATGGGCTCAATTCACCTATCAAAAGAAACAGGTTGACAGAATGGATACAAGAAACACATCTGACTTAAAAAAAAACTCATAGATTAAAAGTCAAAGAATGGAAAACAGTATTCCATGCAACGGGAACCCAGAAAAAAGCAAGCGTAGCTATTCTATTTGCAGACAAAGTAAACTTCAAACCTAAAATGATTAAAAGAGATAAAGAAGATCACTACATACTCACAGTGGAAAACTACAAGATGAAGAACTAACAATTATAAATACATACATACCAAATACAGAAGCATCCAACTATATAAGACAAATACCAATGCATGTGAAAACCCAAATATACAAGAACACAATTGTAATAGGAGATCTTAACACCCCATTGTCACAAAGAGATTAACCAGACAAAATGTCACCAAAGAAATAACAGAACTAAATCATACCCATGAGCAAATGGACTTAGTGGAGGTTTACAGAGTGTTCCACCCAACCACATCAGAATATACATTATTCTCAGCTGCACATGGAACATTCTCCAAAATAAACCATATAGTAACTCATAAAACATTCCTAAGTAAATGCAAGGCAGCAAAATTATCCCATGCATAATATCTGACCATAGTGCACTAATATTGGAAATCAATGGCAAAAAAACTTCAAAGCCTGAAGAAATATATGGAAATTAAATAACAACCTTCTGAACAAGCAGTAGGTTACAGATGAAATTAAAGGAAAAATAAAACAACACCTAAAATACAATGAAAATAAAGAAACAACATACTGTAACTTATGGAATGCAATGAATGCAGTCCTAAGAGGGAAATATATAGCAATAAATAGTCACATCAAAATAATGGAATGAGCACAAATAAATAACCTAATGGTACATCTCAAGCTTCTAGAAAAAGAAGAGTAATACAAGCCCAAAGCTAATAGAAGAGAGGAAATTGTAAAGATTAGAGCAGAAATTAATGCAATTGAAACTAAAAAAAATTCAAAGAATTAACATATCAAAGAGCTGGTTTTTGGAGAGAATAAACAAAATTGATAAATCTATAGTCAACTTTATCAAGAAAAAGAAAGAAAAACTCAAATCCATGCAATAAGGACTGAAAAGAGGGAAATTACTACAGATCGATTGAAATTCAAAAGATCATGAACACCTACTTTGAAAACCTCTAATTATATAAAGTTGGAAAACACAGAGGAAATGGAAAGATTTCTAGAAACATATGAACTACCAAAACTCAATAAAAAAGATATAACATTTTGTATAACCCAATATCAGCTAATGAAATTGAAACGATTAAAAATTTTACTGACAAAAAAAGCCCAGGTCCTCATGGACTCATGGCTGAATTTTATTAGAAATTTATACAAGATTTAATGCCAATCCTCCTTAAACTCTTCAATGAAATTGAAAGAGAAGCAGTCCTTCATAACTCATTCTTGGAGGCAAGTATCATTCTGATACCAAAACCAGAGAAAGACCCAACCAAAAAGGAGAACTATAGACCAATCTGAGTAATGAACATTGATGCAAAGATTCTAAATAAAATATTGCAAATAGAATGCAGCAAATCATCAAGAAGATTACACACCACAACCAAGCAGGATTTATTACAGGAATGCAGGGATGGTTCAACATATGCAAATCAATAAATGTAATGCACCACATCATCAGAGCCAAAAATAAAAATCACATGATCATCTCAATAGATACAAAAAAAGCTTTTGATAAAGTCCAATACTCGTTCATGATAAAAACCCTATAGAAACTCAGAATAGACGGTATGTACCTCAATCTCATAAAGGCCATTTATGACAAACCAACAGCCAACATTATATTAAATGGACAAAAACTGAAAGCCTTCACTCTAAAATTAGGAACAAGAAAGGATGTCCACTATCACCACTCCTATTCCATATAGTTCTGGAAATATTAGCCAGAACAATCAGACTGGAGGGAGAAATAAAAGGAATAAAAAAAGGAAAAGAAGTTAAATTATCATTATTTGCAGACGACATGATACTCTACATAGAAGACTCCCAAACATTCCATTAAAAGACTACTAGAGGTAATAAATTCAGCAGTGTAGCTGGATTCAAAGTCAACAGTCAAAAATCAATAGCATTCCTGTACATGAGCAAAAAAATTCACTGAGAGAGAAATTATGGAAATATTGTCTTTCACAATAGCATCTAAAAAAATGAGATACTTAGGAATCAATCTAACCAAAATTTTAAAAGATCCATATGCTGAAAATTATTCTACTCTAAAAAAGGTGATTAAAGAGGATATTAGAAATTGGAAGGCTATTCCTTGCTCTGGGTTAGGAAGATCTAACATTGTGCAAATGGCCATACTGCCAAATTGTTAAACAGATTCAATGCAATCCCAATCAAAATATCATTAACATACGTTACAGATCTAGAGAAAGTATTCCTAAAATTCATTTGAAAATAGAAGAAATCTGAAATAGCAAAGACAATGCTGGGCAACAAAGGCAAGACAGGAGGCATCTCAATTCCTGACTTGAAACTATACTACAATGCCATAGTAATAAAATCAACATGGTACTGGCACAGAAATGGACCTGAGGATCAATTGAATGGATTATAAGATATATACTCTACTACAAAGACACTCAGCCACCTGATATTTGACAAAGGGGCTAAACATGTTCTCTTAAAAAAAGACTCTTTAATAAATGATGTTGGGAAAAAAAGGCTTTTCACATGCCAAAGGCTGAAAATAGACCATGCCTATCACCATGCACTAAAGTCAAAATGTATCAAGGATCTAAATATTAAAACAGAAACACTAAATCTACTGAATGAAAAGTTAGGTAGAATTCTTGGAGACAAAGGGGTACAAAGAGAATTCATGAATAAAATTCAAACTGCACAGGAAATACTCCAAACAATCAACAACTGGGATATCATATTACTAAAATTTTTTGCACTTCAAAAGAAATCACCAACAAAGTGGAAAAAAAAACACAGAATGCGAAAGAATTTTAGCCAACAATCCCTCAGACAAAGGACTTATTTCCAGGACATATAAAGAACTGAAAAACATCAAACCCCCACAAATTCAAAAACCCTGTCCAAAAATGGGCATTGGAGATGAAAATACAGTTCTCAGATAAAGATATACAAATGACAAATAAATATATGAATAAATGTTCACCATCACTGGTCATTTGAGAAATACAAATTAAAACAGCACTGAGATTTCATTTCACCCCGGAAAGAATGGCTGCCATTAAGAAAACAACTTATAATAAATGTTGGCGAGGAAGCAGGGAAAAAGGAACACTTCTCTACCATTAGTGGGAGTGCAGACTGGTGCAACAACTGTGGAAATCAGTATGCAGATTCCTCAAAAACCTAGGATTGGAAGTTCCATTCAATCCAGCTATTCCCCTCCTGTGTTTTTTTGCCAGAAAAATTGAAAAGTTCATGTCCCAGTGATATATGTGCACCCATGTTCATAGCAGCAAAATTTGTGATAGCTAAATCTGAAAAGAAATAAAATGCCCATCAACTGCAGATTGGATGAGAAAAGTGGGTATTTTTATGCAATGGAATACCAGTCAAGTATAAAAAAAGATGATTTTGAGGTCTTTATAGGTAAATGGAGCTAACTTGAGAATATCTTCATAAGTGAAATAACCAGACTCACATTAGTAAATATCACACTGTCTCTGTAGTGTAAAAAATAATAAAAGCTGACAGTAATGGGATCCAAAAAGTAATAGATATTGTAAAAGTGAAAGGGAAGGAAAACGCTCTAAAGGGTATAATGGTATGTTTAGTATGTAAGATAGACGACCATACTTCTCTATTTCTGTTAGATTGTTGAACAGAAGGGTTTATACTGTCAATGTTTGAGTGTCTAGCCCCTTTTGATGCTTTGATTTTGTGACTTTGGCAACTATTTTTAAGATGACAATGTGTAATATATCAACTAGAGATGATATGATGTTAATTTTTTTAATTCTATATTATTCCACTGTTTTCTCTTCTTTTTTATTTTGTTTTCTTAATTTTGTTTTCTTTCTTTGAAAAAAAGATAAAAATATACAATATATCAACCATTGTTAAATTTCTTTCATTCTGTATTGGAAACCTATATTGTTATTGCTTTGGGCTTGTTGTCGTTATCTGTTTGCTTTTCTTTTCTGAATTCTTTTTTTAAATAAAAAATAAAATAAAATATATAGGATATGATTTAGAAAGGACTAACTACTGTGGGTAAAGTTTTCATGTTGTGTCACTTAAAGAGGTGATAAAAGATCTAGAAATGTTTACATTTCTAGAAGTAGGAGTCAGTGATTTGTAATATTTGATTACAAATATTACAAATATTAAACTCTGATGTACAATCAAGATTTTAGAGTCTTTTCTGTGGTGTGGAAATCAAATATTCTACATCAAGAATAAGTTATAAGAAAACAAGTATAGAATATTTTGATGAATAACTATCTGTTAAAATTGTTGAACATGAAAGTTTCTCTGTAGAAGATAATTGATTTCCTTTCAATAAATACATTCCCCAGAGGACAGATAACCACTGGCCAAGGGGTTTGAAAGAAGGATCTCATCTTCACAACCATTAGTGTGAAAAGGGAAATAAATTGCTAGAGTTATGATGCAATTTAACAAAATATTCTGTTTTTCATCATTGATTTTGTAGCTCTGAACACCAGATTTTCCTATCCTACATATCCATATGAGTGAATATATGTTAGAATGATATCTGCCACATAGGCAATGTTGATTACATAGCATTTATGATGCTTATGATATGTGCAATGACATACATCATTGTTTAAAGTGTATGTATAAACTGATAATGCCAATGATATTCTAATTCCAAATTTTCACTGCATTGCTTAAGCAAAATTTACTTGACAGAAATAACAGAAAGAATTAGGAGAGTACTCAGAACTACTGTAATCATTTAGTTTTTGAATTATGAGATTTATTTTCTAACTACATGTTCTTTTTCTTAGTTTTATTTTTTGTGCACAAATTGTAGAGTAGCACTAGAATCTCTATTCTTGAGTCAGCTGGAAGCATGAATTTAATCATGCATTGAAATATCACTGGAAATAAATATACTACATAAACAACTAATTTTTTAATCAAATGATTTTTAAACATTATGCTAAACAGTTTTTGTTAACAAGCAAAAGACATATCTCTGATATTTATAATGTAAGTTATGTGTTAATATTATTCAGAAACTTAGACTTTAGCTGACCTACAGATAGGCAGCTAGGGAATACGAGAAAGCAAAGAAGACATGATTTTCCCCAACTTTTCCTTCACTTTCAAACTATAGATCAAATCCAAATAAGCTTATGATTTCAAGCTATAGCCTAACAGAGTATAACTTCTTTTGAGCATGCTTATATAAATCTAGTGCCCACACTAAATTCAGACCAGGATTGAGGGTTGACAAAATTTCTCACATGCTCAAACTAAACAGGAAGATTTCACTTTGGGAGTAAACAGAAAACTTCATTCCTTGGCAGTTGGTCAAAACATCCTTGTTTTCCTTGTAAACCAACAATGACCTTGGAGGAAGAAAAACCTGTATTTCTAGAAGACCAATATAATGGTATAAATACAGTCTTAGTTTTAATTTGTCCCAGTGACATCTTGGGGTTTTGCCCATGTTCATGGTTGGAGGTGTGTTCAATCCCTCAGAAAACCTATCATTTGCAAAAAATTCCTTATATGTTATAATACTGCCTATTAATCTTGTCAAAAACATTCTTTTCTCAAACACACACACACACGCACACACACACACACACACACACACACATACACACACACATACACACAGACACACACACAATGTGTGCTGCCAGCTCCTTACACTGTAGGGCCTGGCTTTCAGGTAACAATAAGACAATGTCTGTCAAATTACACATTAAGCCTTTTTAGTTTGAAAACGTAGAATAACAAAACAAAAATTTAATTATAAGCACATTTACTTCATCTCAATTTATGCTATTAATCTCTTCATTTTCAGGTTTCTGGTTAATTCATATCTTTTTATTTCCTCTTGACAGGCCCTGCCATTATCTGAAACACTGTTTATCTTTACTACATCCCATCCCATTTGTGGCCCAACTGTTTGTCTTGGTGCATACCTTACTGAGATTAGACTAAACTTTAATGATACTTGCCAGCAGCTCATTTAAGATACAGTGAATTCACTTAGACAAAAGCCTATCAACAACAAAATGTTGGAAAAAGTATGAATTATGAAAGACCAGTTAGTGAACAGTTTACAATATTCTCTAAAAATGAAGTCCAAATGGGATGGATACGATATTATAACAGATTGAAGTAAAGAAATGTTAGAATTGGTACTTATGAAAATCAAGAAAATATACTGCATATTTTTCTGGCTTTAAAAATTAATTTGTAACTAAGAAAACTCATTAAGAAGAATTTTTAAGAACTTTTCAAGGATTTAAAGGCATAGGTTCCTACCAATACTCAAGTGACCATTTTACACCTACAAAATGCTACTCCCCAATTAGGTTATTTAAAGAGTGAAAGATGTGTCTATTGCTTACAGAAAGTTTTGAATCTGCCCAAGGGAGACAGGTATAAGAAGACAGGTACAGTAAAGAATTGAGTCACAGGCCAGCAGCTTAACTCAGTGGCACAAGTGCTTAAATCTTTAAAAGAAATCTGGAGACAGTAATGTTTTGGAATATACAGTGTGCCTTAATAATACAATTTTGTATGAATTTTCTAAATCTTATAATCTATGTGACTTGCTTCCGTGTATGTTTTTCCCTTTTTAACATGGATAATTGTATGTTCCTCCATTTGTAAACACTGACTTCCAAAATACACCAAATTTCTTGCTTGTATCTCTATGGAAAGTGTGCAAATATGTATGGATTGAGTTTAATTAGCTATGAGATTAACTCTTTAATGCAATTTTTGGTATTGTAGGTACAGAATTGATTTTTCCTCAGACTAATATGAACCACTGGTCGTTGGCTATCATGTTGGAAAATAGAAAGGAAAGTAGCAGGATACGTAGATTTTGGTATTTTTTTAAGGACATAAAATTGTGGAATTTATAGCACATTCTTTGGAATTGCTCTGGTATGTGGTTACTATTAATTGAGGTTTTAAAATACTTATATTGTTTGTCAATGAAATACTCATGTTTTTTATTTTCCAGCCCTAAAAATTATGACAAACTACTGAATTCATTCACAGCAAGGAAGCATCATTTTTTTATTTTTGACTTCTGAGTTTCTAATTTACGGTCAAAATGCTAACCTATTGTCTGCCCTTCACGTGTTTTATGTTTGGGACACACAGCAAAGGAGACTGTATTGAATGACAATAAAAGACTAATTTAATTGTCTATAGAACCTAAAAGAGTTTATTTCATTACTAGAGTAAACAAAGGCTTTTGAAGAGAAATAATCCAAGTACCAGTGAGACCTGAAGACAATAAACACCCTTAAAAGAGGCCAGACTATCTATACACAGCTCTATGTGAATATACACAGCTTTATGTGAAAACAGTTCATTCCATTATACCCAATTTATATATGATAATTGGATCATACTAATAGTTACTCTATAGGTTTTTATATCTTACAATATCAAGTACAGTATGCACAATCTTTTAAAGGAAAAGGACAATTATACTTTAGAGATATCAGCATCAATGCTTTTGGCCAGGCATAGTGGCACACAGTTGTACTTCCAGAAATTTTGAGGCTGAGGCAGGAGAATCACTGCAAGTTTGAAGTCAGTCTCGGCTACAAAGTGAGTTCAAGGCCCTCCTAGAATACATAGTGACATTGTGTCTCAAAAACAAACAAACAAAAATCAACACCTTCACTTGCTTTCCATATTTTACAAAGCATTAACATTAATTTTTCACAAGTTAAGTGGATTTATGGATGATAATATCTACTTTTAACTAAAGCTAATTCTCAAAAAATGAAATGTCTTAAATAAATTTCTGAAAAGACAACAAGAATTACAAGTAATACTAATAATGTGACTCCTCAAAGATGATATTTTTATTTCTAGTAAAACCTCTATCTCAGGTACAGTATTACATAAAAATAATAGCAAATTAATCATGTTTTAAAAAATTAGAGTTTTTAAAATATGGGAAATGTTATTTCCAACATTGATTCATAAATCAACCTTGATTTATAAATTGGAAATATTATCTGTATAAATCAATATGGGAAATATTTGAATATGTCAATCACTGCTGATAAGGATGACTGTGTCTCTGTAATTTACTTACTATTTTATAAACTGTACATGGCGATTTACATTTTCCAACAGTGATCATTATCAGCTATATATCAAAATAAACTGAATTTCAAACAGAACCCTTGAATTGCTGTATCACAAAGTAAGTTAAATTTCCAAAGAAAAATGTTTAATCAGATGAGTTTCACTGAAATAGAATGAATAATATATGGAGAGTTCAAAAAATTTGTAGCATTAAAATTTTAAATTTCTTATTATACTACATTGGTCATATACTTTATTAGTATTTCCCATGTCATATCATATGCTTATTATATTAGTAAAATAATATTTGTATGTATTTTATAAATCTATAAAAGCACATAACAATTTATCATGGTATTGATTGATCAGAAAAATTTAGAGATTCAAATGCTTTGTCTGTTCTGATCAGGTCATTTAGAAGAATTACAAGAAAAAAATATAGCACAAGAACTGTTTTATTATAACATTTGAATTACTTCATGACAAGTCTATGGCTCAGCTAGTTCTAGGACAAGAAGAGTGAAGCCATAATGCTAAACAGAGCCCACTTCACAGAAGAATGCAGAAATATTGACAAAGGGGCTCAACTAAGATAAGAACATTGAAAGCTATAGTCAACAATGATGAGAAGCCTGACACTATTAGTAGTATCTTTCTGTGGTTTTACGTTTTTGGCTGCTGTTCTTCCTATGGAATATTTTTCAAAATAATAGAAGTGATTGTAAGTAGACAGATATCCTCAAAAGCCCTGAAACATGTACTTTTTCTTTAGTTGTTGAGAATAATGTACACAGAATTTTCTAACACTACTATCAAATTGTTCATGTTTTAGATATGTATGTATTGAATACTTTGACTCTAGCATTCAATATCTATGCCAATGGAAAACATATCATCTTTCTGGTAAGTTTTAAAACCATAGGCAACATCTGTCTTGCTCTTTATTTTAGTAAAAGTAATATTGTGACTTAAAAGTAAGGATAGTTCCTATTTTAAATATTTGAATATTGCAACACTGAAATAAAGCAATAGTTCTAAACTATGAATACCACCAGCCACCATCTCAAGGAATACTTGATACTGTCTATAGACATTCTATTACAACTTGGAGATAGAGACACTACCCATAAATAGTGGATAGAGACAAGGAGTACTTCTCAATATCAAGAAAGCACAAGGCAGTACTCTTGAAAAGACTTATCTTGCCCAATGCATTAACAGAATTAAAGATATCATCTTGTTTATGCATATTTATTTAGAAAATTCAGGAAAATATTTTTAAAATAGCCTTTCCTAACTACTGTGTTTTTACAGTATCATTGCACTTCTTAGCCAACCTAAAAGATCTCTATTCATATATACAAGGCATTTGAAGTCTTAATTTTAGGATTATTTCATTGTTATTATACTTGTTCTAACTAAATAATATCTCCTTTTCTTATTATCTATGTTAACAATAGCATCTGAACAAGGGTTGCTAGTACTCTTTCAATCTACTTTATTAATGTAAGTAAATGTTAAATGCTGTAGAGATGGACTCTACAGAAAGTGTTTTCTAATACTTTGTTACTTAAGATTTACCTTTATTCACAGGTATATATAAATTTCCAAGTGAGTGACTGAACTATTTACTCTTCTTCACTGCATTTTTTCTTTCATGCAATCTTCCTCTTATAAAAAGAGGTGATGTTCTATCTTACTAGGTTACTTTTTAAATTTTTCTGCAGTGTTAAGTCCCTATTCATATGGCCTTATGAGATTCTATCTATTTCAGTGGCATCCCTGTGTTTCTCATTCCTCAAATAGAAAGCTTTTCCCATAGGAATTCATTCATTCATCCATACTGGCATTTGATGAAAGTTGTGCAAATGAGAAAAAAATGTTACTTTTATTATTCAAAAATTCATTCTCAAGATGAAGTTTCGACTTAAAAAGAAAGCCTAGAAACAAATACCCTTCTTGATGCTGAAATAATTAATACAGGAAGAATTAATTTAGCACACTAATGAGATGACATTAAAAGAAGACATTAGTAATAGAAATACTATAAAAACTAAATTTGAGCATATATATTTCTCAATTTACAAAAATGGAACTAATAATCTTTAAACATAGATGACAGTAGAGAAAATTAATTTTAAATAATCTTAGAATTAGTAGACACCAGAGTTTGAATGAAATAATTGTAAAATTTGACATTTTTTAAAACATAGATATTGATGGTGTATACTGATCATATGAGGGAAAATATTACAAAACTGCATAATTATGACAATATAATGATTTAATTATATGGGAAGAATTTTTGATGAAAGTCTCTTCCCATATCATCTACCCACAATATACACAAAATATGACTATTTTAGCTTAGGAAAAATAAAGCAGAAAATAACAGGACAGATATAAAAGGCATGCAGAATTTTTAAAATAGTAAAGTATATAAATGAAAGCAACTGATTCTCAGAGAATTGGAAAAAAATCGCAAGTTCAGTAGAAGCCAATCTTTTACAATCATTACATAGTGAAAAAATAAAAGCTCTCCATGCTAAAGTAATAATCAAAATAAACATTACAGTACAATAAATGAAAGAATTAATAGATTGAACAGACATCCTATAGAAGAAACTAGAAGAAAATCTTTACCATTTACACTCTTACAGACTGGCTATATGTACAGAAGTCAAAAAATTTAACATCAAAAATGCCAACAAAGAACCCAATCAACAATTGAGCAAATTAATTGAATAGGTATATCTGAAAAAACAGTACAAGTGGTCACTAAGTGTATGAAAAAAAAAATCCAACCATCAGGGCAATGTAAATCAAAACCACTTTGCTACTCCACTTCATCCATGTCAAAATGGTTATTATCAAGAAAACAAAAATCAATAAATATTGTTGAGGAGGATATATAAAGAAACCTTTATACAGACTTGCTGGTAGTGTGAATTAGTATAGCCACTGTGGAAATCAATATGGAAGCTCCTGAAAAGCTAAAAATAGAGCTACCATTTGATCCAGCCATACCAATGCTTGGCATGCTTTCCAAAAGAAGCAGCATATGACAGAGACACCTGGATACCAATATTTTCTTTGGAACAATGCACAAAAATTAAGCTACAAAAACAGTTTATCAACTTATGACTGGATAAAGAAAATGTGATACATAAACAGTGGAGTATTAGTCATAAGAAGAAAAACAATCATGTCATTTTCAGAAAAATGAATGGAACTGGAGATCACTATGGCAAGTGAAATAAGTTAAACTCAGAAAAGTATTGCATATTTTCTTTCATATATAGAGAGGAGGGAGAGAAAGAATGGAGGTAGGAAGGTGGAGAGAGAGAGGAAAGGGGGAGAAGCAGAGGAAGAGAGAGAAAGAACAGAAGAGGAAGAGGTGATCAGTGAAAAGCAGAAAGGAAGGGAAGGGTAAGTGGAGTTCTAGGGGATGAAAATTATCAACATACATTATATTCAAGTAAAAAGGACAAATAAAACTATTTTATACAACAAATATGCATTAATAAAATGAGTTAATAGGTAAATATCATAGGAATTTATTTCTAGTACACTTTAAGTAATTAATGACATAATCATTTGTCTAGTGTTTGTTAAATGGCAAATTCTATGAGAGGCGAATTCACCTGCACAACACAGGGTGAACCGCAATGTAAACTATGTACTATCATTAACAATAATGTATTCACATACATTTATCATGTCTAAAATATATCACACTAGTGTAACATGTTTGTAATAGACAAAACTGTATACAGAATAGGAGGTGAAAGTGCGGTGAGTAAATAAATATCTGTTCTATGTACTCAATAATTCCATAAATCTAAACTTATACTAAAATAATTAAGTCCATTAATTAGTTACTGAATAAGCAGCATGGAGAAAAGGCAGGCACTTTTATTTTTAACAAATAATAAAAAATAGTTACAATTCAAGATCTTGTGCAGATTATTATTTCTCCCCAAAGAAAAATAATGAAAGACTCCTTGATGTTAAAATGGGTTAGAAATGAAGTAAACACTGACCCAAGATTAATAAGGTTAAGAAAGCTTTCCAGAGAAGAATCACTGGGTTGGCTGTGAAGAAGGTGTTTTCCATTGTCTTTTTAATGGCACCAATTCAATTCCACATTTACTACCACTGTTTAATGTAACATATTCACTAAATCTCATAATCCATTAAACTTTCAGTTTCCATCTGCAATAAACATGGTGATAATTTAATAATGGATAGCTTTGATTTAAAGAAGTATGTGTGGAAATTATATAAAAATTATCTTTACTAATATTATAAATAAGAATAAAAGAGTCACAGACAGCAATAACTACATTTGATGAATTCATCAAAGGCCAAGACACATAACTGTACATTTCATGAACAGCTGTCTAATATATAATAGCACCATAGGTAAACTGGACAGCACAAAGCTAGGCATACAACTAGCACACACAATGGCTTACCAATGTAGTAGGGTGATTGCTGGCTATGTAGCTTTTCATTAATCTCAGCCACTTGTCTCCTCCTTAGTCAAGAGCATTCAGCCATCTCTGCTCACTGCTCAGATAACATGCTACATTCTTGAATCTGGGCCTTCTAATTGAAGTCTTTGTTATTTTAATGCTGGATGGTACATGATGATGGCAATATAGTTAAAATCTACGTTTGAGTACTCAAACAGTCAGTAAGTGCAAGAAGACTCAGAGGAAAACACTGGTATATTAATCATGCAAAGAATATAGTTAGGAAGAGATATAGATATGTCTCTAATATGACTTAGATATGCATACGAGCTAGATTAAACTATGGCTAACTAGTAAGAACTTTTAAATTCTTCAATATGTTGCTCCAAAATAATTGAATAATTGTTATTGTCACTAACTCAAACTAAGTCTTCAATTTGTTCATTTGGAGATAACTATACTTAACTGTCAGACTGCTTCTTAGAATTTTGTTAATTTCTATACATTCTGTACCTTAGACTGTTTTGGACTAGATGTGGAATACAAAATGCCTAGCTACTCATCCTAACTTTTAGAACTTTTTGGTATTCTAATATGCCAAATTTATACTTCACATTTTTCCAGATTCCACCTCCCCTAGGACATCCATTACTAGTTAATATTTCCATGAATTCTCTCCTAATTTCATAATATGTTTCCTCTTCTGTGTTTGCTAAAATTCTGCCAAGTAATTGCCAAGTTCTACTGATTTATTACCAAAACTTATCTCTTTACTCAAGAATGTCTTAGATTTACTCTCATCAAAATTGTAACTACAGATAAAAGTATTCCCTAAATTAGTTAGTACCATTTTCAAAATTGGTTCTGAATTAATTAAAATGATCATTATTATATTTTATTTTATATACACATATGTTTACATGACATGAATATTGAACTGGAGATATGATATTAGGAAAACATAAATATGGTTGTTTTTGTCCATGGAACTTATATTTAAGTTCTAGCAATAAAAAGAAGAGCCCCATAATTTATTTAAGTATATTTCTGAGAACCTCATATTTCTAAGTTTTCAGATAAACCTAATATGAAATGGGTGTTAAAGTAGACAAAAAGCCTCACTATCAATATATCTCTATCTTCCTAAAAGGGTACATTTTACACATTTATTCTTTCTGTCTATCCTGTAGTCTTCCATCCACATACTAACCAGGCCCAATTCTGCTTAGCTTCCCAAAATCAGATGAGATCAGGCACATTCAGGGTGGTATAGCCATAGACAACCATCTTGGAGGTCAAAAGATTTTTCAGATTCTATAGCTTCTCAGCTTGGGAGTGGGAGATCAGTATCAAAGTAAAAGATTTTTAAAATATTTTCTCTAAATGCCTAACAAAGTCCTTAACAAAAAATATCAGGCCATACACTCTTAAAAAAAGTATTATTGACAAAATAAATACAGAAGTTAGAGAAACACAACATAAGAAAATACAATGAGAACTGAAAATGAATGTGAGCAAATTCATTTGAAATTTAGGCACTGTGGAAACTGTGCATCACCAAGGAGTTTTTTACATAGCAAATCAAGAAATAAAGACTATAATGTGGGTAGTAACAATGATAAGGAATCAGAATACAATTTTGCCAGAGAGCTTTAGCAGGAAATTCAAGATAAAGAAATTTCAAAGAGTGCTCCATTCTTAGTATTGCCAAAGAATGTATGAATCTATCCTGTAGTCTTAAAAATGTAGAAGACAGAGAGCATATAATTTTAGAAAATAAATAGATATGTAAATAGTTATTTATATTAAAGGCACGCAAAGCTCTTTTTAAAAATATTAACTTTAAGTTTTAGAAATAAATTACATATCTTTGCTAAAATATGGACAATATAAAGCTGAGTTAACAGTACACAATTATCAGCACTTAGTCAAGCTCTTATTAAACATATATTTCTGCCATATGTCCTGTACCCCCGTGATAAAGATTAGGAGTCAAGACTGTTCCTCAGGCAAGCACTCTTTTCTGATGGAGTCTCAGTTGCATGATGAAGAAGAAATTTGATATTGATCTACAATATATAATCACTGACTGCTACATAAGGGGATATCATACTCATAATTTGTACATTTTCAGCATTTCCATGCATGTTGTGATGGAAAGTGGGTCAGATAAAATTATAGGGCTTGACTTCTCATTGCATCTAAATATTTTTGGACAAGTCACTTAACTTTTGTAGACTTCAGTTTCCTTATCTGAATAATACTACAAATGAATTACCTTACTTTCAATGTTTTCTTTTGTACCTGTCTTATTTTCTCCTTCACATACATAAAGTGAAACTACAGTCATATCACTAATGTTTAGTAAATGACTACTGCAAGTCAAACACTATTTCAAGTCAATAAGAAAAAAAGAATCAGCTATAAAAAAATTTGGCCAGAGATAATTAACACAAAAAATACAAACTCTGTAAGATGGGAATGAAATTAGCATATTTTCAGGGTGGAAAGGGACTAACAGTGAGAAAATCATGGTCAGAGAGAGAAGAGCTGAAATCAAATCACATAGAGTATAAATTGAAAAGAAACTGAAGCTACTAAGAGACTCAGAGAACATGAAGAAAACTGCAGAATCTTCATGTACCTGGGTTAGTAGTTTAAAATCATGGTAATGAATTTAAAATAATGACTGCTGCTTTCTGTAAAGTTCATTAAGAAAGAACACTAAGATTTGCTTAATTATGATTTGCATTTGCTAAAGTAGAAGAATAGAACAAAGATATTGAGGATGGTACAACAGAGCAATTTTATCAAGAGAAGTGAAGACGTGAAATGGTAGTGAATAATGGACATAAGTTAAAGGATTTAGTTTTGATGGTAAGAATGAGTAGCTCCCATGAATGAGCTAGAGAAACAGAATCAATGATGGTAGAAGAGCTGGTAAAAGATATTTTGAATGTGACATACGGGTTGGTGATAACAAAGTCAAGCATATGACCATCTGGTACTTGTATCACTGGCTAAACTTCATGAGTAGGCAGAGGATCTTTGGAGGTGAGAAAGGCAAAGTTGTCTCTGATATCTCCCCCACAGTGAAACTGAAAGCATAAGAAGAATAACAGAATTTGAAGGGGAGATCAAGATGTTGATATTTATGCTGGAATCAGAAAATAACCTAGTGACTACAAACTCAGTATCAGTATAGATGCAATTTTCTTGTATAAATACTAAGGAAATGAGATTTTAGAAGAACAGTAAGGAATATGGAAATGGACTAATTTATAGGATGACACATACTGCACTCCTAGCATGAGAGGTGTATGTGGTTTCAAGAATAAAGAGTTAGCATCAAGAAGTCAGGGAGGACTTCCAAGGAAATATGGTTGTCAGGGCACAAGAATCCACCTAGAAAAAATAAAACTAAAATAGTTTTTAATGGCTACTACAATATCGCATCCTCAACTCAGTGAATTAAAAAGAAATTTTATATTCTGACAGATTTTTCAATTTACTATTTTATTAATGATGATAAATAATAATTGTGCATACTTATGGAATGCAAAGTAATATTTCAGTTCATGTATACATTGTAGAATGAACAAATAAGGTCAATTAGCATATTTACTAGCTCAAATTATTTATTATTTATGGTAACAATATTTAAAAACTTATCATCTAGCTATTTTGAAACGTAAGTTCTTATTACTTATATTCATCTTGCTGTGCAATAGAACATGAGAGTAGATTGAATGGGTAGATGGATTTTTAAAATGTGGTATATGTACACAATGGAAGACTACCTAGCTGTGAAAACAAAAATAAAAAATTATCATTTGCGATGACATGAATGACCTTAGAGGTTATCATGTTAAATGAAGTAAGACAAGCAAACATACCAGTGCTATTTGGCCTTTCTGACATGTAGAAACTTTAAAAGTCAAGTTTGTAGAAGCAGAGCACAGAGTGGTGGTCAGCAGAGCCTGGGGGTGGGTGCTGAATAGAGAAAGGGTAGGTGTCAGTCACTGTTATTTGCTAGCAGGATTAAATTTTGGTGTTCTCAAAGTTGTGGAAGACAGATGTCCAAAACCAAAGTGATTGCAAAACAGAAGTCCAAACCCTGTCACTCTGTGGACGGTCTAAAGGACAATCTCTCCTTTACCTCTTACAGCTGCTGGTGGCTGTCAGCATACCTTGACTTGTGAAAGCATTATTTCAGTTTCTGCCTCTGTGGCCACTTTGTTTCTCTTTCATTTGTCAAATTTCTCTCTACCATTTTATTGTAAAGACATTTGTCATCAGATTTAGGAGCCACTTGGATAACTCATCATTATCTTCTCACCTCAGGATCTTAAGCTTAATTATCTCTTCAAATAAATATCTTAGTTCCACGTAAAGCCACATTCACAAACTATGTAAAGTAGTACTCTGACATATTTTGTCATCACCCAGATGTGATGTAGTGGACTCAGTGCAGAGCACACAGGATTTATTTGTTGAGATAGTATACTCAGAGGATGGATGTCACACAAAGAGGTCAAGATTGTAATAAAAGATTCTGTTGGTGGAAATCAAGCGAGAAAGTCAGGTCAACACATCAGCAGATGGTTAATACAGTATACCAGAAATCTGGAGATTTAATGTGTTTCAATAGGCCATGAAAAACTTTCTCTTAGGCTCACAAAAAAAAATGGTGATAATAATATTTATTACTAATATGCATTCTCTTTTTATTAGTGACCTAGAAATATTCTTAAAGACTTTAGGCATTCTCTCATGTGTTCCTCACAGAAGTTCTTATAATGTATTCAGATATTATAAAGTAGAAAATGAGAAGTCTAGGTCAAAATATACACCCCGTGCTATCTGAATCAGAACTCACAGCTCTCATTACTACAATATATTATTGTTATTCTTCACATCATTTAAATTGAATTTATTTCTGAATTGTGGTCTCGACATAAAATTGAGATCAGTTTTTCCTTGGCATTTTATTGTCATTAGCAAAGAAATCCAACTCTGAGATAACAAAAAATTAAAAGAAAGATAAAATAAATAAGAACAATAATTTATACCAACCAAAAGGTGTCTCAACATGTATTAGACTGTGTGAAAAGAGTAATTTAAAGTCTAACTAGATTTCTTAAGCTAGTGATTCTGAACCTTGAATTTATTCTCTTATCTTTTTAAATATGGAAAGTTAAATTCCACTTTAAAAGTAAATCAACAGTTCATTAATATTTTTGGCATCTAATTCTTCAGCTAAGTTAGAAAATAAAGCCATATTGAAAGTTAGCTACTGAGGTGAAGTCTAATCCGTTAGTTTGATTTATTCTCTTAATTAAATTTGCATTTGAAAGAGTTAGCTGTGAGTTTTATTTTATTTTAATATTGCATTTGCATTATTTCATACTCACAGTTATGCTCCACTCATAGTATAAATGTTAATAGTTAAGTTACTATAATTCATATTCTGGGTTAAAACTGTGATAATAAAACTGTCCCACATTTAACATTTTGTAAAGGAACATAGAAGCCTTTAATTCTAATTTCATGCTATTTTTTAATCTCTTCTTCACAACTTTTAAAATATTTCCCCAAGTTAGTATTGGCCTTGTATTTTTGGCACAGATGTATTACAGTCAGACTCTCCAAATCTTTTTTAAATCATTCTTACAGCACTTTGAATGTTTTCAAAATAATTCTGATCATAAAAATATTATAAACTTTTGTTGATGCTCTTCAGCTACTGTCTATTTAAAACTCAACTCAGAAAGTCTAGAAACTGAATAATTCTCAGCGTATAATCTTTGATTATCTAGTGATTTGAGCTGATAATTGCTTTATTATGCTGGACTTATAATTTCAGATGTGTTAAAATGAGGACATTCCATGAAATTTTCAGAACCAGACTTTAAATTGCATTTGCATTCTAATTTAGTAAGGGCATTCATTTTTCCCCCAGACTCTATTGTAGTACATGGTCTAGATACTGTACCAGATATTTTACAATATGAATAGGTGATATTTATGTAACATCGTGCAAAATGTCATCCCAGGATTAAAGCCCATATGAGTTAACATCATGAAAATGTTAAAGATGTTTCAAGTATAAAGAAATTGGCACTTTCAAGGAAAGTAAGCTAGGCTACTGGTCAATTCAGGAAATGTAGAAGTAACTTGGTAAAGAATAGGTTTTCAGTTTCAAATTTCATAATTCAGAATCTGCTATCTGTGGTAATTGATGGTATTAGAGAACTTTGTTTAGCTTTCTTTTTTTTAAAGGCTTGCTATGTTTGCAACTAGGCTCAAAAAATAAAAAACAAAAAAAGTAAATAAAAGATTCAATGAATGAATGAAGTGGCTAAAGCGGCCTAGGACAACAGTAATAAAACTAAACACCATATTTTTCTAGTGGTTCTTCTTTATTTTAAAAAATATTTCAACACAATGCACACTAGTTGGAAAAACGTAATGAGATAGTTTATCACACATGCAGGGGTGATTTCATCTGTCAGTGTGTTTTTAAACAGCTAAACAGCAAAAGAGAGGACGGGATAAGCTGCTGACAAACTGCAACATCCATCAGATATTCAAGGTTGAATTGATTTTGAATGAAACAATGTCTGAAGGAATCACTAGTTCACATTGATACACAAGTGGGTCAGAAAATATTAAAAAATATGCTCTGGGATCTGCACATGAAAGACCGAAAGAGGCAAAATAAAATAGTAGTCAGGGCCTTTAAGTATCTCATTCTTGTGTCTCCCAGAGGCTAAGCATTTTTAAGAAAGGTCTCTTGACACTTTCACGAGAGTAGAAGATAAAATGTTGCTTTCCAAAAGCAAGTTATTGGAAGACAATGTAACTGTAACCTGGGGTTATGTTCCTTACTCTAAAAACCTTTCTTGGCTTCTGTCTAGTAAAATGTTCATACTGACAAAGCAATTGGACTTACATCTCTATTGTGCTGCAAAAAATAAAATAAAATAAAATAAAATAAAATAAAATAAAATAAAATAAAATAATAAAATAAAATAAAATAAAATAAAATAAAATAAAATAAAATAAAATAAAATCCCATTAATGTATTCTTCCTGCCTTTAAAGAGCACTTTGACTATTGTGGCAAAGCTATATGTCAGTGTATCTGAAATGCTCAGAGCCTTCCTGGTGACATAGCATTCTGGATTAACTTATCTGAAAGATTATTTTTTGTTTTTAAAAGCATCTCCTTTCATGTCTTTGGTATCACATTTTAAAAGTTGATTCATTCTGGAGAACTTTGATGCTTAAAAGAGGATCCTCCCATTGTAATGATATGTCTATAATACAGATAGTATAGTGAAGACTATGAGACCTCTCCAATCCAGGCACCTGAATCTAGGCAGCACTCCAGTCCTTTGTCCTAAAGCCCACTATCTCAAAACAGAGTAAAAAATAAAAAACACTTGGAAATTTCCAAAATTCTAAACAAGGACACATGCATGCTAGACTGCTGGTGTTACCTATAATAACCTCTATCTTCACTTGAAGCTTGTTAAGTTTCATACGTATGGACTGCATCTCATACATCCAATTATAACAGATTGAATTATGCGAAAGGACATGAATAGTAGACACAACTGATATGACTGAGCAACCTGTCGGTCATGTTGTCAATCACTCTCCAATAGGAAGCACCCTAGATTCTAGGCAGCATTTCAAATTCTTAAACCCAACGTATGCTGCTCACTTGTGCCATTTTCCATTTCACCAACTAGAGCTCGTTCATTCTGAGCATACTTCTTGCCCTTTAAACTTCATTACACTTAGTTGCTTCTTTCTTACCATTGTGTGCCATGTCCAATTCTTTGTTGCACACAGGAATCCAGAAACCTCTCCCAAGACCCTATCACCCATGGTAATATATATTTATATATATAAATGTGAATCCGAACTTGACTGTTCATTTATTCAAAATCTACTGAAACCTTTTACTATGGCAGGCCTTATGCTGATATAAAAAAATTTTAAATTTATGCAGCAAAAGACAATGTTAATAGTGATTATTTCTGAGAAGCATAATCATATACAATATTATTTAGTTTTTCCTATTTTTTTTTGTTAATATGTCTCCAGTACATAATGCTCAAGTTCTTCATGGGGAATTTGTACATTTACATAACACATACTAGTTCTCTTTTTCTGACTCGTTTCACTCTCCTTCCCTACCTTCAACCTTTCTTCCCCTCCCTGCTTAAATTTAGCAGCATTATTTATGTACAGTAAAGATATTATTTAGTTGAGTAAACAATAAATGTTTGAATTTCTAATTATTTATAATAATTTCATTTCTATCACTGGTTATGGTACTGTCACATTAGAGGCCACTAATGTGATACTGTAGATTGTATATACCTGTCTACAAATAACAATACCACCAGCTGTGAGGCTTGAAACACTTAAGTCATTTCAGATGCTATAACACATCACTATTAACTGGATCGCTATTAACAATAGAAATAATTTTTCACATCTGCAGTCTGGACATCCAAGACTAAGGGGCCATCAGATTTGGTATTTTGTGAAAGCCTGTTTCTAGATTGACAGATACAGTCTTCTCACTGTGATCTCAAAGAGAAAACCAGGGTCTTTCTGGGTTCATTTTGGTAAAGTCACCAACTCATTCAGGAAGGGTCCACCCCCATGATCTAATCCCCTCTCAAAGGGAATTGACCTCATTTTCCTTAATGGGAGAAAATAATGCCTTCCTTTATAAGGCTGTTGAGAGAAGTAAATTTGGTAATAAGTATGTAGAAATAAATGAAGATCACTCAAATAAAAATAAAGTCTGTTTAGTCAGAATCTCCCATAGCAAGGAACTCAGACACCATTGTTTGCACTAGAATCTTGAAAACAGGTGAGGGAGGATAAACACTTTGAAATAGAAAAAGAGAAAGACTTTAGGTACATCTTGACTAATCTAATGAAGAGTGAGGAGTCTGGCACTGGGGTGTGGCTCAGTGGTAGACTATTTGTTTAAAAAGTAGGAAAATAAGGTAAAGAGTCCTATGTGACTAAGGGAGTAAATTTGATTTTCTCCTGCTGGTCCTAGGTTTGAAGCAGATGAAACAATTAGAGAAGATGTAAGATATTAATTAAGTCCTGGCTGAGAAGAATTCCTGCAGAGAATGTGTTATAGTTTTCCAGACTGATTTCTGCAGATTGTGTGTCAGGGTTCTGCTTTAATATATGATCCAGTCACTTGTGAAATCAATCTTTCACATGTGAGTTTCAAATTTTAAATTATTTTGCACTCTGCCTAGTTGCAGTAAAATCAATAAATAATGACTATTCTTTTTTGTGATTTGTATTATATTCTATAATACTTTTTAAAATTTATTCAGATATTAGAGAATCCTGCTTATTTATGCTGACCCTTAGCTTTATCCCACAATATGTACATTTAACAATTACAATGTCTTGACCAAATATTTTATTGTAAATTAGAATAAGACTATTCTAAGCAGAAGGAGAAAATCAATGAAGCTAGTTTGTTTAAGCTTTTCTTTTTCCTAGACATTAGTTTCCCTTAGATGGGATTTTCATCTTCTTGGAAATACCAAATGATGGCTTTACTTGGAAGTGAAGGAGCTAAATTAAATAGAGCTATTTCTGATAAAACCTAGGACTTCTTGACAGCCAAAGAACAAACAGTACCTGTTAGAGGGGAATTGGAGTGAGGCTAAGGGGCATAGTACCTATCTTGCAAAACTATATTTCATTCCTGGTATGAGATGAGAACCTATACTAGGATCAAGCATGCAGAAAAACAAACTATTTCACACTGTATTTCTCTCTCTGTCTCTCTTTCTCTTTCTCTTCTCTATCACAATAAAATATACAAAAAATAAAGGAGTGGCAGGACAAATACTCATGGACTGCCATGTTTTAAAAACATTGAGATTATTCTATATTAACTTAAAGTTGTTTTAAAACCTGAACAGTAAGCCTAGATCCTAAAGTATATTTTTTGAACCCTCCTTGTACATAACAATCTTCATTTCATCCTAGATGTAATCACTAATCAGTATATAACCATTACTGGCTACTGTAGATTTTTGTGTGAGCTCCATCAAAAGAATTAGACAGAATTAGGCACAATAATAAAAAGAGAGGCTCCTTACTGGGAACCTTTGCAGTGAGTCTCCAGTTTCCTACAAGGTGTTATGCCCAGGGTAAAAAGAAAGAGCAAGAGTCAAGCAGCAATGCAATGGGGATATCAGATATATCAGATGACCAGTTGTTCAAGTGGAATAAAAAGGCCACAATACAGCTAGAACCTTGGTATTTATTGATCACATTTACCCTCAGGAAAATGGTTAGGGAATTATCAGATGGCTCAGAAGATGGTGGTGGTCTTAGGCTGAAAAGGATCTTATGTTGATGAAGATAACTGGGTATTTTAGTGGGTGGTAGTGATCTTAAACTAATGAGGATCTTATGTTGTTAAGGACAGTGATGGGGAGAGAACTGGAGCAGCTTTGCAGCAGTGGGCATGCCATGAAGAGAATAAGTCAACTTTGAAGACAGAACAAGAAAGCAAAGAGCCCTTCTTCCTGGTAAGCAAGTGGCAGCAGGACTGAGCAATAGGCATGCCAGGAAGAGAACAAGCTAGCGTCTCCTCTGATCCTACAAGCACATGGGCTGAGAATCAAATGTGTCTCCCCTCTTTCCCATTAGCAGTTGGACGGTGTTGAGGACACTCAGAGTTGATAACACCTAAGACATATAAAGCAATTAAATGCTTGTATGGTTGGGCTGATTATGCTGACCTGGGGCCAGAGTTCTGAGCATCTCTTGGGAGGATGACAGTATGCAGCATAGCAAATATGGGGGATTTTCTTCTATCTTCTCCTTGAAGGTAAATATTGTTTTCATTGTTTTGCTTTGCTCTGATTGTTTTGCTCTATTCAATACCCAGTTTTCATAGGTTTTTAAATTATTTATTTACTTATTTTAAAAGAGAAAAGTCAGAAAAGAAGAACAAAAAGCAAAAGGCATAAACAACAACAGCAAATAAAAAGAACAGTATGTTTTCAAAACAGAATGAAAGAAATTTAACAATCATTGTTATATTGCATATTTTTCTTTTTTCAAAGAAAAAAATTAAAGAAAATAGAAAAGCAGAAAAGATGGGTAGAACAATACCAAATTAAAAAAAATTCTCATCATAGAATCACTAGTTGATACATAACTAACTGTAGTCTTAAAAAATAGCTACTGAAGTCACAAAATCAAAACATAAATAGTGGCTAGACACTCAAACATTGACAGCGCAAATCCTTCTGTTCAGTGTTCCAACAGAAATTCAGTAATATGGTCATCTATCTTACACACTATAAATACCATTATTCTCATTAGAGCACTTGCCTTCCCTTTCACTTTTAGGATATCTATCATACTTTGTGGATCCAAGTATTCAGTCAGATTTATTATTTTTTACACTAGAAAGATAATGTGATATTTATTCATGTGAGTCTTGCTTATTTCACTAATGAGGATATTTTCAAGTTGCCTCCATTTACTGATAAAGGCCTCAAAATCATCATTTTTATGGTTGACTAGTATTCCATTGTATAAATATACCACATTTTTTTCATCCACTCTGATTTAGCTATCACAAATTGCATTTCTATAAACATAGGTGCAAATATATCTCTGTGACCTGATGTTTTCAATTTTTCTGGGAAAATACCCAGGAGGGGAATAGCTGGATTGAATGGAATTTCCAATACTATTTTTTGAGGAAACTCCATACTGATTTCCACAGTGGCTGCACCAGTCTGCACTCCCACCAACAGTGGAGAAGTGTTCCTTTAACCCTGAATCCTTGCCAACATTTGTTATCAGTTGTTTTCTTGATGGCAGCCATTCTTTCTGGGGTGAGATGAAATCTCAATGCATTTCTCGAATGACCAGTGATGTTGAACATTTCTTCATGTACTTATTTGCCATTTATATATCTTCATCTGAGAACTGTGTGTTCACCTCCAGTGCCCATTTTTGGAGAGGGTCTTTGAATTTGGAGGGCTTAATTTTTTTCAGTTCTTTATATGTTCTAGATATAAGTCCTTTGAGGAATTGTTAGCTAAAATTCTTTCTTATTCTGTGTGTTTTCTTTTCACTTTGTGATTTTTTTTGAAGTGCAAAAACATTTTAGTAATATGAGTTTTCAGTTGTTGAGTCTTTGAAGTATTTTCTGTGCAATTTGCATTTTATTCATGAATTCTCTCCCTACCCCTATGTCTCCAAGATTTTTACCGACTTTGTCTTCCAGTAGATTTATTGTTTCTCTTTTAATATTTAGATACTTGACCCATTTTTACTTTAATTTAGTGCATGGTAATAGGTATTGGTCTATTTTTAGTCTTCAACATGTGGAAAGTGAATTTTTAGAAAACCATTTATTAAAGAGACTATCTTTTTTCTAGTGAACATGTTTAGGCCCTTTATCAAATATAAGGTGGCCGAGTGTCTTTGTAGTAGTGTTTGCATCTTCTAATCTGTTCCATTGATCCTCAGGTCCATTTCTTTGCCAGCACCATGCTGATTTTATGACTGTGGCTTTGTAGTATAGTTTCAAATCAGGGATTGAGATGCCTCCTATCTTGATTTTGTTGCCCAGAATCATCCTTATTATTCTAGGTTTCTTCTGTTTTCAAATGAATTTTAGGAATACTTTTTCAATATCTGTAAGGTATGATGATGATGTTTTAATTGGTGTTGCATTGAATCTGTATAACAGTTTTGGGAGTATGGATATTTTCACAATGCTGGTTCTTCCTAGAGCAAGGGATATCCTTCCACATTCCAATATCCTCTTTAATCTCCTTTTTTAGAGCAGTATAATTTTCAGCATATAGATCTTTTATATTCTTGGTTAGGTTGATTTCTAAGTATCTCATTTTTTTTTAGATGCTATTGTGAAAGGTGATATTTCCATAATTTCTCTCTCAGTGAGTTTTTGTTTGTGTACAGGAATGCTATTGATTTTTGAGTGTTGACTTTGTATACAGCTACACTTCTGAATTTATTACCTCTAATAGTCTTTTAATGAAGTTTTTGGGGTCTTCTATGTAAAGTATCATGTCATCTGCAAATAATGATAATTTAAATTCTTCTTTTCCTATTTTTATGCCTTTTATTTCTCCCTCTTTCTGATTGCTCTGGGTAATATTTCTAGAACTATACTGAATAGGATTGGTGATAGTGAACACCCTTGTCTTGTTCCTGATTTTAGAGTGAAGGCTTTCAGTTTTTGTCCATTTAGTATATTGTTGGCTGTTGGTCTGTCATAGATGGCCTTTATAATATTGAGGTGCATACCTTCTAATCCGAGTTTTGATAGGGTCTTTATCATGAAAAGGTGCTGTACTTTATCAAAAGCTTTTGTGCATCTATTGAAATGATCATGTGATTTTTATTTTTGGCTCTGTTGATTTGGTGTATTACATTTATTGATTTGCATATATTGAATCATCCCTGCATTCCTGGAATGAATACCACTTGGTCATGGTGTATAATCTTCTTAATGATTTGCTGCATTCTATGTGCCAGTATTTTATTGAGAATCTTTGCATCAATCTTCATTACTGAGATTGGTATATAGTTCTATTTGGTTGGGTCTTTCTCTGGTTTTGGTATCAGAGTGATACTTGCCTGCAAGAATGAGTTAGGGAGGACTGCTATTCTTTAAAATTCATTGAAGAGTTTAAGGAGTATTGGCAATAAATATCTAAATTTTTTATAGGATTCGGCTGTTAATGCATCAGGACCTGGACTTTTCTTTGTTGGTGAGTTTTTAATTATGTTTTAAATTTCAGTAGCTGATATTGGGTTATTCAAAATTTCTATATTTTCTAGGTTGAGCTTTGGTAGTTCATATGTTCCTAAAAATCTGTCCATTTCGTCTCTGTTTTCCATCCTATGTGGGTAGAGGTTTTCAAAGTAGGTGTTCATGATCTTTTGGATTTCCATGGGATCTGTAGTAATTTCCTTCTTTTCAATCCTTATTGCATGGATTTGAGTTTTTATTTCTTTTGCTTGATAAGGTTGGCTTGGGATTTATCAATTTTAATTATTAAAAAAACAGCCTTTTGATTCATTAATTCTTTGTATTTTTTTGTTTCAATTGCATTGATTTCTGCTCTAATCTTTACAATTTCCCCTCTTCTATGAGCTTTGGGTTAGATTTGCTCTTCCTTTTCTAGAAGCTTGAGATGTAACACTAGGTTATTGATTTGTGTTCATTCCATTTTCTTGATGTGACTATTTATTGCTATATATTTCCCTCTTAGAACTGCTTTCATTGCATCCCATAAATTAGGGTATGTTGTATCTGCATTTTCATTGAATTATAGGTATTGTTTTATTTCCTGTTTCATTTCATATGTAACCCACTGGTATTTCAGGAGGTTGTTGTTTAATTTCCATGTATCTATACAGGTTTTGCAGGTTTTTTGCCATTGATTTCCAATTTTAGTGTGCTATGATCAGATATTATGCATGCAATAATTTCTATTTGCATTTAGTTAAGATTGCTTTATGTGTTAATATATGATGTATTTTGGAGAATGTCCCATGTGCAGATGAGAAGAACATATAGTCTGATGTGGTTGGGTGGAACACTCTGTAAACATCCACAAAATCCATTCACTCACAGGTAGGATTCAGTTCTGTTATTTCTTTGCTGACTTTTTGTCTAGTTGACCTATCTCTTTGTAACAGTGTGATGTTAAGTTCTCCTATTACAGTTGTGTTCTTGTGTATTAGGTTTTTCATGTTCATAAGTATTTGTTTTATTTAGTTGAGTGCTCCTGTATTTAGTACATATATATTTATAATTGTTAGTTCTTCCTCTTGTAATTTTCCACTAATTCGTATGTAGTGGCATTCTTTATCTCTTTTAAACCTTTTAGGTTTGAAGTTCACTTTGTCTGGAAACAGAATAGCTACCCCTGCTTTTGGAGGGGAGGTTCCTGTTGCATGGAATACTATTTTCCATCCTTTGACTTCTAATTAGTGAGTTTCTTTTTGAGTCAGGTGTGTTTCTTGTATACAACATATTGTGGCATCCTGTTTCTTTTTCTTTTTTTAAAATTTTATTTAAAGAGAAAAAAAGCAATACAGAAAAAAGGGTAGAAATAATACTGAATTTCAAAAAAAAAGTAAGAAATCACTAGTTGATAAATTACATATTGTCTTCTTAGAAATATTTGTTCATGTTACAAAATTAAGGCATACAAAGTGAACAAACAGTGAGGCTGCAAACAGTTCTGTTCAATGATCCAACAAAAACCTGGTAATATGGTTATCAATCCCACACACTTAAACATACATGCAGTTATATCCTTTAGAGCATTTTCTTTTCTGCTTTTTGCTTTTTAAGTACATTATCTGTTTAGTTATATTATGTTTCAGCTTTCTCAGTACCTTATTGATCTGTTTTGTTGTTGTTACTTCCTTTCTAATCACCTTATATAATTCTGTTGATTTGTTTTTGAATTTCTTGTCATTCATGTCACATGGATCAGCTTTGGTGGAGTTGGGAGTTTTTAGAGGTATTTTGTTACCTTATTTTCTCATGTTCTCTTGTTTTATTTTTATTTAATTTTTATTAACTTGGAGGTAGTAATATACAACAAAAAGGATGGAATAAAACCAACTGAGACAGTGCGGTGAAACTGGCACAGAACATTACAGCAGGTCACCAGGACAACAGTAATAGGCAACATTATATATCTCGTTGTCTTCACAATAGTTGTTCTTCTACTAGGTACAGCAAAATCAAAAAAAATACACAACATTATAGAACACATCAACACGGAGTATTGAATAGAGCAACACCATTAATCAGGACAAAGCAAAATGACGATAAAAATATCTGCCTTCAGAGACAGTAGAAGGAGACTCCCCCCACTTACTGTACAAAATATGGTCACCTCCTAAGAGATACCCAGATCCCTGGATCCCAATTGTTAATGGGGGGGGGTGATGCGTATGTTTTATTCTAAGCCCGTGCCCCGGTAGGCAGCAGGTGGTTGCTGGTTGGCTCAGAGCCCTAAGTTCCAACATGGCACGGATCTCAGGAAATGCTGTTGCTTTTATTTTCCCGCCCTGGTGTGGCCGCGGCTTGCCAGACCACAGTCATTTACCAGGGCGGCAGGCTAGTGTTGGCTCAGCGCCCTAAGTTCCAACATGGTGCGGATCTCCGGATCCTGTTTCTTGACCCATTCCATCAACCTGTTTGTTTTGATAGTAAATTGAGCCCATTTACATTTATGGACATAACTGATATCTACTGGCTTGAATTTGCCATGTTGTGTTCCTATTGTTAGTTTCCTGTTTTTCCCCCCTTTTTTTATTTCTTGTCTAGCCTGGTGGTTTCTTTCTGTTGTTGTTCTGGAAATTGTGGTCATTTTAATCTCTATCTAGGATGTCTTTCAGCACTCTTTCTAAGGTTGGTTTAGAGCATATGAATTTCTTCAGTTATGCTTTGTCATGAAAGTAGGTTGTTTCTCCATTAAATTTGAAAGATAGTTTTGCTGGGTATATCAGTCTGGGTTGAAAGTTGTTTTCATTTAGGGCTTGAAATACTTCACTCAAAGCTTGTCTTAACCTGAAGGTTTGCACTGAAAAGTCTGCTGTGATTCTAACAGGCTTTCCTTGATAGCTGAATTGTGTCTTTTCTCTAATAGCTTTTAGTATTCTGTTTTTATGCTGTATGTCTGAGATCTTAATTATTATATGTGTGGGTATAGATTTATGTTGGTTATGACTGTTTGGCATTCTATATGCCTCACTTATTTGTATATCAGCTTTTTCCCCCATGTTTGCTAAGTTTTTTGCCATTACTTTTGTGAATAGCTTAGTTATGTCATTTGTGTTGTCTTCTGTCTCCTCACTGATGCCTATTAATCTAACATTGTTTCTCCTGGCATCATCTTGAAGCTGCTGGATTGTCATTTCTTGCTGCTTTGTTGTTTTTATAAGTTCTACCCTTTCAAGATCACTATCTGAAATCCTATCCCAAAGGTCTGAAATTATATCCTCAGCTTCATTTACATGGTTTTGCTGGCTTTCAATACAATATTTTTGTTTCTTGGATATCTCTTTGAAACTGTTTTATGGATTCTGCTTATTTTCTGCATTGTTCTTTCAAAGTTTCAATCAATTTCCATGCTCCTGTAGTTTTTTTAATCTATTTCTTCTCTAGCTATGTTGAGCAACCTCAACATACCAAATGAGTAAACTTAGTAAAGTGAGTAAACATAGTAAACTGAGTAAACAGTAAATGAGTAATTCTCATTTTACTAAGGTTATTATTTTTATCTTTACAAAATACATTATTTCTAATTTTAGTTCCTCTGTTACATCATGGATTTGTTTCTTCACTTCATTTGCTATCTTTTCAGAGATTTCTGGCATATGACTTTTACAGTCCTCTATTTCATTGTCACCTGTATTTGCGCCATCAGGACTGGATGTTTGAGATTGCATTTTGCCTTTTCATTTAGTCATTTTCACCTTTTGGGTAAATACCTGGACTTTCTATCCCAATGGTCACAACTTTCTGCAGTGTGAGTTTTAGGTTCCTACTGCACAGAAGATGTTTGTCAAATTGCTGGGTACCACAATGAAGAGGAAATCCAGTCTCCTGAATTCTTCCTACAGGGCCTGTTGGGTGAGTGCTATATTCTTTCTCGGCTAACTAGCCCAGAAGCATTGATGTAGGGCAACTCTTAGTTTCTGCTGTTGTTATATCTTCAGGTTGTTGCAGGTCATCAGATCTCCTTGGCTATAGCGTTTTTATCAGCTGAGGCCCTACTGTGTCACTGGCGGGGTCTCATAAGATCTTTTAATTTTCTATAAGTTGGAGGGGGTGTTATTGGTGCACTCCTCAACCTGTCTGATATTCTCTGTGTGGCAGAGGGGATTACCCACTCTCTTGTCAGATTCGCCAAGGTCTTACAGTTAGAGGGAGTTTCACTTCTGCTCCTATTTACCCACTGCAGACCTCTATTTTAGGGGCAAACTCACCACACTGACTGGAGCCTGCTGAGCCTGTTTGGGTGAGAGGTTCCTGAGTCTCTCATCCAGCCAGCATGGTAGTCCACTGTAGTCCAAAGTTCTTGGAGAAGAGGTTGGATCCAAAGGTCAACTTCAGTACTAGGTCCATGAGAACTGTGGATTTCCCAAGGCGCGAGCCCAGCAATGGCAGTTCAAGGCAGCCCAGGCCTGTGGCAGGCATCTACGATGTTCTCAGTGGAAGTGCAGGCCCAGTGGAGGCATGCCAGACAGCTCAGGCTTGCGGTGGCCTTACCCAATGTTCCCAGTGGAAGCATGGGCTTCTGTTATGTTCTTGGTGAAAGGACGGGCTTAGCAGCAGCAGTCCAAGGCAACTCAGGCCTGGGGCAGACATCCACAATGTTCCCTGTGGAAGGGCAGGCTTCCATGATGTTCCTGGTGGAAGGGTGGGCTCGGCAGTGACAGTCCAAGGCCTAGAATTATTTTTAAATATTTTATTTTTAAATATTTTCAACTTTTTTGGAAGCCAAGAGTCATAAATTCTTTGCTATCTGGATAATTACCATCTTACTTGTATGATAAGCTTTATTTTAATACTGTACAAAATGCCACCAAATAAATTTTATAGTGAATAGATGAGTGATGCTAAAAACTTGGGAGATTACCTATAAATTGATAGTAAGCAAGACTGAACATTAAAGATGAATTCTCTTACAACTTTTCTCAAGGTGTAATAAAGAGAAATTAAGAAAATCCTAAATATATATATATATATATGTAAAATCCTAACATATATATATATATTTATATATATTTAGGTAAAATCCTAATATATATATTTATATATATATTAGGTAAAATCCTAATATATATATATATATTTAATATATATATATTAGGATTTTACCTAATTAGGATATATATATATATATATATATATATATATATATATATAATCTTGAATTTTGATTGCCTCATAAAAGGTAAATGACTAACTTCAGGCATGTCAGAATTTTCTGTGATTTTCCAGTCCAAGGAGCTCAATGAATGTGCATTAACTTTTTGCTTTCAATAGCTTTGCTCTGAATGTTCTCTTATATGGATTTACATGGGACCATTAACTGGAAAACAAATAATACAACTGTGGTTTACAGTCTCTAGAACCCAAGAAGTATGTCTTATGATATACTAACAAGTATTTTAAGTACATATAAAGCAGCTGGTTTAAACTTATTACAAATATCATTGGATTAGATAGATAGATAGATAGATAGATAGATATAGACATGAATAGAAAGTAAAAACTATGAAACATGTGAATTTTTTGCTCTTGCTTTTGTTCTTTTTTACTTTATTTGCTTATTATGACATGTTTGTCATACATATTGATTACATTCATCATAGATAAATTGTACTAGTACATAATATTTCATAGTTATTCTTTTTATTTCCATTCTTCTACCCTCCACTAAACCTATCTTCCCCTCCTTATTTATAAAAAACTTGTTTCAATTTTTTCCTTCCATTCTTTTTTATACTTTTCACTTCCTTTCACTATCCTCACTCTCTTTGTCCCCTTCCCATTTTAACATGTTCTTCCTAATTCCTAATATCTATCATCCATTATGCTCCATATTTATCCTTTGGATTTCTCATACAAAAGAATCAATGTGACCTTGTGTGTTCAATTAACTTCACTTAAGATTATGGTTTTGAGGTGCATCCATTTTCCTACAAATGACTTAAATTTTATCTTTCTCTGTGACAAAATAGTACTCCATTGTACAAAAATACCATTTTCTTTATCCATTCATATTTTGATGGGCATATTGGCTGCTTCCAAGATTTAGCCATTATAAATTGTGGTTTTGTAACTGTGACATGACCTTTTCAGTTTCTCTGGGAAAATATCCAGGAGAGGAATAGCTGGATTAAATGGAACTTCTAATCCTAATTTTTTTTAGGAATTTCCATACTGATTTCCACAGTGGCTGCACCAGTCTAGACTCCCATCAACAGCGAAGTGTTCCTTTTTCTCCACAACCTCACCAACATTTGTTATTGGTTAATTTCTTGATGGCAGGCATTCTTTTCAGAGTGAAGTGAAATCTCAATTCTGTTTTAATTTGTGTTTCTTGAATGACCAGTGATGGTGAACATTTCTTCAGGTATTTACTTTCCATTTGCATGTCTTCATCTAAGAACTGTGTGTTCATCTCAGATGGCCATTTTGGAGAAGGTCTTTGAATTTAAGGGGCTTGATGTTTTTCGATTCTTTGTATGTTCTGGATATAAGTCCTTTGTCTGAGGGACTGCTGGATAATATTCTTTCCCATTCTGTGGGTTTTCTTTTCATTTTGTTGGTGATTACTTTTGAAGTGCAAAAACTTTTTTAACAGATGAGATCCCAATTGTTGATTCTTTGAAGTATTTCCTGTGCGATTTGTGTTTTGTTCATGAGTTCTTTGTCTACCCTTATGTCTCCAAGATTTCTACTCATCTTGTCTTCCAGTAGATTATTATTATTATTATTATTATTATTATTATGTACCAGGAATCAAACTCAGTACCTTGTGCTGCCAGGCAGGCACTTATGCTGCTGAGCTATATTCCTAGCCATTTATATATTTATATTTTAATCAATTTGGTTTTAGTCTAGTTCATGATAAGAGATACACATCTATGTTCAATTTTTAGCATGTGAGTACCAGTTTTCCCACCCCTACTTATGAAAGAGCTATCTTTCTTTCAGTAAAGAAGCTTAGCTCCTTGGTCAAAGATAAGTAACTGAATATGTTTGGAGTTGTTCCTGCATCTTCTATCCCATTCCTTTGATTCTTGAGTCTTGTTTTTGTTTTTGTTTTTGTTTTTTTTATTTTATTGCCGGTACCATGCTGTTTTTATCATGGTAGTATTGTAGTTTTTATCTACATGGCTTTCTGGCCACTATGAATGGAACAGTTTTGCTCTGCCATATCCTTCCAATATGGTTTTTCTGCCTTCCAGTTAGCTGACAGAGAGTGAATCTGCTTCAAACATGACTCAAATTAAACTTCCACTCCTTTTAATTTGTGAGTGTCGAGTATGGGAGAGCCACTTAGAAAATTCACATGGGAGAAATGGATCATTACTTTGATTGGCTCTGACATTTAGAAGTCTTTCAAACAGGTATGAAGAAGTTGGAAAAGTCTATAGAAGCAGACTAGAAAAGCCCTAGAATGTTGTTAGCAAAGATTTGTGGGTGATTCTAGTTAGTGGTCAGAATAACAAAAGGCTAGCAGAAATGCAGACAGTAAAGGCCAGGCTCTTGACATTTCCATTGGAACAAGAACTCCATTGGTAGTTAAACTTGACACCATATATGTTACACTATGAAAAAAAATATGTCTTCATCTTGCCCATGGGTTGGGCATGTGACTCAATAGTAGAGTTCTTGTCTTACATGCACAAGGCCCTGGGTTCAACTCCCAACACCAAAAACAAAACAAGACCAAAAAAACCCTCCATCTTGTCCATTTTCTGAAACTGTAGGAGACTGAGATTAAGGGCATTAACTACTAATCTGGTGAAGGAAATTTGAAGGCAACCCAATGCTTAGTCTGTTACATGGGTACTTCTTGCTGTTTAAACCTAGATTTATAGTAAAAAACCAGGGGGCAGAAGGTATAATAGAAAATGTTGAAAAATTGAGAATTTGGTCCAGAAGGAATCATATGTAAAGTTGGTACTAAAGGATGCACTACTTCTGAAAAGACTAGCACAACAAAAAAAGAAACCAAGTACCTTACAAAGGAACAAAAGAAAAGATACTTTAAAGAGTGTAAACATTTAAATTGTGAAGAAAATCCCTGGAAACTGAGAAAAGTGTTTTCCTGAATTATATTTACTGTGCTCAGTCATCCAAATACTCAAAGGCCACTGTGGCCATAGTCCATGTGTGCTTGGATATTGTTAGAGATGGTAGTAGATATTGGAGTCATCATGTGATATTTGTTTTATGGACATAAAAAATGTAGGAGTTGTGGAATCAGAATTCAAGATTTCAAAAGAAGGTCTGGGAAGCCAGGCAAGAAACCCCTAGAAGGGTGGCACATGAGATTGGCAATGAAGCTAAAGGTGCAATGAATTCTGGAAGTTGCAGTTTCCAGGATGGTGGAATATCTGTGGAGGAAAGTAGCAGCCTGAGAATGAAGTCAACTCAAGAAAGAGGTCATATAGACTACAATCAGCAATTGCGTGAGATGGGACAACCTAGTCATATTGAATGGATATCTCACCAGTTTATGTCCCAGAAACTTTAACCTAGACATTTGAAAAGTACTGCAATTGTTGAAACTTCAGGGAAGGGACTGTTTTATTCCTAGTTTTATGTCATATTGTCGTGTTATATTAGGCAGAATTATGAATTTTCTGTCATTTTTATTTGGAGATTAGAGTGGCTTAAGGAAATGTCTTTAGCATAGAAATTGACAAGGGGTGCAATGTGGAAGCTAGGGTATATCATCAATTTAACTGACTTTGTGACCCACCCTGGGTATTTGTGGAACATGATTCTAGGTGCATTTTGGGTAATTCATAAAAGGCATGAGCTTGGATCTTTGTCTGGTTTCTTGTCCTTTCCTTTCTGGAATAAGTCACCTGGTCTGCTTCCTAGCTGCCATGAACTAATAATCTTGGCTCCACCACATTTTTTCTCTGTGATGTTTCTGCCATGGAGCCTGCCAACCATGCACTGAATCCTGTGAAACTGTGAAAAAAAGTTAACTTCCCTCCTTTACACTATGGGTTTCAGGTATTGTGTCCCAGTGATGAGAAAGCTGACTACTACATGGTGGTAAAAGAACACCGTGTTTGAAATTAGGAATTGTGGTACAGGTACTGACTTTATTTAGTGACATTGGTAAAATTGTTTAGTTATCTGAACATCAACTTCTTACTATTGGTATTTAGTTTACATAATGGACAATTTTTAACAAAGAACAAGAGCTTCTCAGGCAGAATGAGAAATGAAATTTAATTTTCTGAACTAAACAATTCTGAGAACAGACATACTTTATTCTTTCTGAATTAAAACATTCTGAGAAAAGACATACTATTCTGATTTTGTGATAGGCTACATAATTTAGATTCTTTACCCAGGACAAATTAGTTTAGGAAAACATATTGTAAACTAAGAGACTTTGCTTATCAAGATGAACAAGTTTGCAATACAAAACTTTTTGTGCCCAAAATACAAAGCTATTACATCTTAAACTCCTAACCAATTTTGTGCCTTGCAAAATATCCCTTAAAACCATCTGTCTTGGGCCTGTAGCCTTAGTATTATCCTTTAATACAATCCTCTTCCTGAAACTATTGATGTTATCTCCAGTTGGTGTGCTGTGCTTCCTTTCTGAACAAGCCTAATAAATGTAGACAGTCAGCAGGTTCTCTGATGATTTGGGGAGGGAAAGGTTGATGATGGGAGATTTAGAGGATAAATCTAGAGAATTAAAAATAGTTCATTTGTTTTTGTCACACTAAGTAAAAGAATTTTGCTCTTGCTTCATTTAGTGTATTGATATATTTTTTTCTGTTTTAAGTTCTTGGCAAAATAACCATAAACATAATTTGTAAATATTCATATGTATATATATTAAAATACTTCTTATAAGAATTGATTCCTTGAAGTCTCTCTCTGTATACTATTTTTTAAAAAGCAGATCTCATATTTTCAAAATGTTATGCTTCCACAAGTAATACCTAAATAGAAATTTTGAGATTATTTTGTAATTTAAAATATGGGTTATGAAACAATCTCACAATATTTGATAGGAGAGATTTTAGTGCTCAGTTCTCATATGAAAATTGACTTCACAAACTACCTAGAAACTAAAGCAGTGCTAGGTGATGTGATTCATTTTGTTTAATAGTCTTTTTCTTGTAAGGTAGTATTCAAATTAAGTTTGACATCTCTGTTATTAAGATTAAGAATATGTTATGGCTTGTGCCTAGATATTCCCCAAAATATCATGCAGTCATATGGGGGTTTTTAGAGGTAATTGAATCTAGAGTATGTGATTGATTCATTGTGCATTGCTGTGATTAGGGGTGCTCGGATTAAGGGTGGATGATTGATACATCAGTACACTAGTTGCATTGGCACTGCTAATTCTGGTAGACTGGATACTATATAAGGGACAGAAATAGGCTTATCTCATCCTCTCCTCTTGCTTTTTCTATGTTCTGCCATCATAAACTGTTGCTCCTTGCTCCTTTGCTATGTGTCAGCCTGCCTTAGAACCAGCTAATGAACTGAAACATCTACAAAATGTAAGCTAAATACACACCTTTATCCCCTTTAACTTCGGGTGTCCAGTATTTTGTTTCAGCAATGAGAGAAAACTAACTAAGGCAGGATATAATTGCAAAATTTCACCTAGTAAATCTGATGACATAATTTGTTATTAAGAAAAACAGAATTGAAAGCAGCATGATAACAAATAGAACAGTGATCACAAGGTCTATTTTTTGACTATGGAGAAAGTGTGGAAAGAGAGAAATAAACAAGAAGTTGAATAAATTGGAAATGTGATCATTTTCCCCCATTCACTTCAATGCTGTTTCTGTACTGCTGCTAAGGTATCAAATGCTAACAATTTGATCTAAGTTGTTTGGAGTGACCAGGAGTTTTTGATTGATTGTGAGAAGTGGAAGCTGGTATTGATTTTAATACTGAGAGAAAAAAAAGAAAAACCTCCCAATTTGTTAGGAACAAAATGATGGCTGCTGTAGAGAGAAACAGATTAGCCTTCCATAACCTTTTCTTGTTTGGGTTCTAATGACTTTTCCTATTGTTATGAACAGTAGAAAGAAGAAGCTAAGGGAATAAGTTTCAGGAATTTTCAAAGGAGAAGGTATAATTGATTTATAGTATAGGAGATGCTACACAGATGCTATGATTTTTTTATTTGAAGGGTTATCAATTGAGTTACAGTATTTTGAAGGCCCTTAGTCTGCTAAACTGATCATGTGATCTGGTTTGGGTTTCTCCTTACTTATTTAAAAAATAGACCATTATGAAACCTTTTAATTTTGTTTATATAATTCATATCTTTACATATATGGTTGCTATCAGTATTCTTTTTTGGGCTAATATGGTTCCTTCTCCTGATGGTTTTCCTCTATTGATTTTGAGGATTCAGTACTTCTTTGTTACATCCCACAGAATTAATAGTGATCTATTAATTATAAAGTTATATTATATAAATTATAAAGTTATATTAATATAAAAATAAAATATAACATGTATATAAATAATAAACTAAATAAATAAATACAATTGATCACTATTATTGCAGATTTTGTATTTCCAAATGTGACAACTCACTACAATTTATTTGTGATGCCAAAACTCATACTCATGAACATGCAGAGAAGAGCAAAACTTGACACATACCTAACTGAGGACGTATAAAGCAAAGTGTTACATTACTACAACTCCAACACCGTAAAGAAGCAGTTTTTTCATGATATATGTAGTGCTTCATTTCTTGCATTTTTGTTCTTTCTGTGATGCTATTGATATTTAAATAACCTCATAGCACTGAATTGAAATGCTGCCCAGTGTTCCTCAATTCAAGAGTGTGATATGCCCCATGGAAAAAACTCTGTGCAAATTTGTACATGTGCTATTCATATCTAGATGTTGGAAATAATTCATTAGATTTTGGAAATAGTCCATACATTTTTAAGGCATGAGTTATAATGCCATTAGTCATGAGTTCAATGTTAATGAACCAATATTATGTATATTTAAAGTACCTTTAAACAGAAACCTGCATTAAACAAAGTTGTGTAATGAAAATTCTGAGACCAAATCTCTCAGGAACCAAACCTAGTGACTTTATCAAACAAAATTGGTCTTGAATAGTGAAAATCAGTTGACATACAGGAGCCATCAAGTTGAGTGTCTATGTATATGTGTACTTGTGTTTCTCAAAAATGAGTCCTTTTTTTTATACTTTTCTTCCAGGTTATTGGCATTGTATGAAAGGAATTCTGGAAATTTTGTTTGTAAGATCTATAACACCCAATAAGACTTGATATCTATCTACCTTTAGCCTGGTTCTGAATTCATATTTATTTGCAGCATATAGAACTTATAATTTAAGCACACATTAAATGGTATGATATGCAATCATAGATAATGATTTTCATTATGTACTAATGTATGCTAGGTGGCATTAGGAAACACAGTACAGATCATGTTAATTGACACTGAATAATGTACAGCTAACAGTCTAACAACAATTTTCTTGATTTTACATCATAAAAATTTCCCACAGGAGTTTCCATAGTTGAACTGAAAGATATACACCTGTGTATACTTTGACATATATTTATATCCTGATGAATCTTTTTATGATCCTGAAAGCTTAGCAGGTTGGTGCAATTATTAAAGTTATTATTTTTAAAATTGTGAAATCTTATTATCCATGACAAATTTTGGGTTTAGGATTTGAAATTTGTTATAAAAATATCTCTTTCTACATTGTCTATCCTACAAATATCATGAACTGTCTATCATAATGGAGAATTTGAGGAGAAAATCAGCCTGGAGAATGTAGGAAGTAGTTTTTGAGGTACAAAGGTATTGTCCACAGTTTCATCTCCCTAAAGAGATGAGAAGTTTGTATGTTTCCATTTTTTAAATCACTGTTTATGTTCATATATACTTTATAATTTTACCCAGAACTGATAAAATTTCACTGGCTTTACTTATTGGTACTATTCTATAGTCGTTTTAATTACTTTCCTCGACTAGACATTGTTTCAGATTTGTGTTTATATTATTTATGTTTAGAATTGGAAATAGCCAATATATCTTTTATTTTTTTTTTTGTACCATGATCTTGCTCTTGCCAGGCAGGCATTTATGCTGCTGAACTAAATCCCCAGTCCATATATATTCAGTGAAAAAATCTGATTACTTTAGACAGTACATCAGTGCCCAATATAATGTCCATAGATTTTTATATCTTTTGCATTTATTGCCAGATATTCGATTGTGTATCACTGAATATAAATATGTTTGAGTTCTTAATTTTATCCACTTCTTTATAAAAGTTTTTATTTGTTACCACTATTTATGTGTGTATGAATTTTACCATGATCCCCTTGGCATTATACTTTAAAAAGTTAAGCAGGTTAAGTAATGCAATAATTTTTAAATGGTTTAATAACACATAAATACATTTGCAGTTATCTAAATTATCTCAAGTTGAAATATAAGTCAATTCTTAAAGAATATCATAACTAAAAACCTTCTTGTGACTGATATCCTAGAATACATACTGAGCATTTAATTTAAACTCAAAGTACCAAAAACAGATTTAAATGAAATCTTTCAGTAATTAAGTCACTTCTCTCCATTTCCCACAGTTAACACTTGCCAGTGAGTTTTATAGAGGCAACGCATTAACCCCAGAGCACATGTGATAGGTCAGCAAATAGCCCCACATAAAAACTTCAGTGCCACTGTCATCTCTAGCTACTATTAACAATGAGTGGGAAATACAGTTTGGAGGAAGCTTCCAATGTCTAATTAATTTTGGTGTTATTAAGTGGTAATATTAATATTGCATATATTAATATTTAATAATTTTTTCAGAAGACTTTTTTTCACCTGAAAACATATTCAATCATAGGTTTATAATGGTGTGAATCTTGATGTATCACCCCAAGAGTTTTTGTGTCAATGAGGATTGCTCAAATATACCTCAATAGGCAAGGCTATTGGTTTAAAGATCGGTTACCAGTTCAGTAATATTATAAATACTTTTGAAGATATATGCATATTTTTAAAAATGCATATTTTTATAATGTGACATAAAGACATTGAGTTAGTACCACTAGGAGATATAGCAAAATACTATATACCTATTTTTTTAACAAAAGACAAACTAAAAAAAAAAATCACTGGTTATTTTAAATCTGTACCATTTTATTCTTGATTGCATGTTGACATTTTAGGGACAAATCAGTACATATATACTTTCTTTTCTTCTTGGTCTTTTGAAACCAAAAATATATCTCAGCCTGGCCTCGAATTTATGATGATCCTCCTGCTTCAGTCTCTCAAGTGCTGGGATTGAAAGCATGTACCACCACACCTAGCTTGCAATATCTATCTTCTAAAGAGACACATAAGTTTTAAAACTACAGATATTCTGCCAGTTCAGTAAAGGCAGAATGTGTGTTTTTATCATCCCTACTCTCTGTTATGAATTACTAGCTTCACTGGATTAGGATACAGTCAGTTAGTGTTCATGTTCTTATTTGTTATGCTTCTGTACTGACAGTGGAAAAGGAGAAACATTTATTTTTGTGTTCAAAGTTTGAAATAAATCTAATATAGAGACCAATGTTTATTAAGCATGTCTTTATTGAAATGTTTTATATTTTAATGAACTTATGTTGAACAGAACCATGCAAATAATAGCTACATAATACTTTTCTTTCTACCAGGTATTTTCTTAAATTATACTCTTTTCTTAAACATGTAATGGTATAAGGAAATTTATAGAACATTTGTAAATTTTTTGTGTCAAATTAATTTAAATATAGAAAGCTATAATTTGGATAGTTATTATGGTCTGAAATCAAATAAGATCTGGCATGACATACAAGCAGAAATATTTTAAGATTTCACAGGGCTGAATAATACATTTCTATTAGAAATGTTTAAGTAAATATTAAAAACACAGCATGCTCACACATATTTTTATAACCACTAAATAAATATATACATAAAGTTTGGTTATGTCATCATATGGCATTGAAAAAATTATCCAGTAGTTAATATGTTTTAATGAGATAAAACCTAACATAGCCAAGTATAGTGGGATATGCCTTTAACCCAGCCACTTGATGAGGTTGAAGCAGGCACATCTTCAGTTCAAGCCTAGTTTGGACACACTATTTCCCAAAAATAAATAAAAAATCAATAAAGAGCTGAACATGTAGCTCAATGTGAATGTCCAAGGTTCAATTACTTAGACCACAAAATAAAAATATAATAAACCCTCATTTTAGGGGGAAAGACAGTGACAACAAATATTTGAGGTGTTAAGTAACCTTAATAACAGATAGTATATGAAAGATACTCAGCAAAGTGACATTTTACAATGTATGCTGTATTGTCAAAAGCTCACTGAATAACAATTTAATGTTTCAAAATGTAAGAGAGTGCAAACTTTCATTCATATGACATTAAGAATTGCATCTGGCCTTGGGTTAATTATCAGATTTTAAATGTACCTAGGGTTTTTAGTTGTCAGATGATATAATCATTTACTATTAAAATAGCACATTTGAGCTAACTACAAAAGCAATGAAACAAAGCAAAAAGCTTATGTGAAAAATATTCTCATGATGTGTAGGTTAGGAAGCAGAAATGGATGAAAATTGAGGGCATAGTAGAAGAGCACAAAACCTGAAGTACTAGACCCACTGTCATTATATGTCCATATTTACTGAAGATGCAGTTTTTAAAAATTTATGGTGTGAGTCAATTGGGAAACAATTTTGAGTTTCATCCAATACCATAGAAACATGTCAATATCCATCAAGGAAATGCATGCTATCTGAGTAGTTGCTTTCATTGAATTTTTATTTGAAAACACTTTATAAGCACAGGCAGGCTTTTTATAATACCTTCATTAAATAGGTCTAGAATATCAATAAGTAGCTTTGAGTTACATTTATAAAAGACTATAAGGCAAAATCTGATATAACTGAAAAGAAAGATAGACTAGCCCCAATAATAATTAAAATTTCAATATCTACCTCTTGGAAGTTGGAAGAACAAAATATATAAAAAATAAGGATATTCAAAATCTTAAGATATAGTCAGGAAAGTTAATCTATGTGATATTTGCATAATAAACTATCCATGGCTAATGGAATCATATTTTTAACTATATATAAACAATGACCTGGATAGACTATACTTAGTAATTTATTTTATAAAATCAGCATGCACTGCCCTAGTTTCACAACTCATTAAAGACATTATAAAAAAGACTCCAGATATATCTGTCACAAAAATTGACACAAAAATTTCAACAAAATGTAGCAAATAAAATTTGAAAAAAACTGTAAAATGAATATGCATCAAATGAGCTCAATGTTCTAATTAGAAAATATAACTCACCATGTCAATATTTAAGAAAAATGATCATTTCAGTACCTTTTAAAAACTCCTATCTATTAATAAAAATTCTCCTGCAATAGAAAGGAATCTGTTTAATATGATAAAGGGCATCTATATAAATTAGTGCTGATATTTACTGGTAATAAACTGGGTAATTTTCTCCAATATTTGGGAGCAAGAAAAGGATGCAAACAATTTTATCTTTCCTATTCACTAGCACACAATGTGCAAAAGGGCAAAAAATATAAATAAAAGTTATTCAGACAGCATTGTCTGTATTTGTAGACACCTACTGAGTAGAAAATTCTAGGATAGCTACAAAAACATTACTGTATCCAATAAAGGGTTTTAGTAAGGTTGTGGAATATAAAATCAATACACAAAATTGTTGATTTTATACATTAATAATAAAAAATTAGAAATTAAAATTACCAGATTAGTACAACTTAAATTTGCACCAAAATAAAAGTGACATAATGTGCATAATGCAATAGTAGGATCTTAAGGTGAAAACTACAAAAAAATTTAATCATTAATTTAAAAAGATCACAAAAATGGAGGAACACATCATGTTCATGATTGGAAGATATGATATTATTAAAATGTCAATTCTTCTCAAACTGATATATAAATTTAATGCATTCCTAATCAAAGCATCAGCAGGAAATTGTTTTATAGAAATCAACATGTTGATTTTTCAAATATATAAGGTTCCAAAGACCAGAAAAGTTAAAACAGTTCTGAAAATAAGAAAAGATATGGAGAACCACATTACTGATTTTGAGATTACTATAATCTCAATACAACTAGTATTTTTATAAGAAGAATAAATTTGGACCCAAACATAAACAGAAGGAAGATGATATAAAGACTCAGGGAGAAAATTATCTCTTCTAAAGGCCAAGGAGAGGGACCTGCACAGCCCTCAGTAGGAAAGAGTGGCTTGCCAGCACTTTTATCTTAGATTTCCAACCTTCAAAAATATGGGAAAATATTTCTGTTGTTTTAGTGACTCAGTATTTGTTTCTTTGCTATAGCAGCCCTAGCAAAGTGGCGCAGGAGCACGATGATGAGGTGTTCCTATTTATGCCTTTCTCTTCTCAATTCTATCATTTATTTAAATACTCCTCATCCTCTGTCAAGTCTGAAGTTCCCTTAAGACATGGACCACAATTTTCTTTTTCATAATTTTATCTTCAGGCTGCAACTCAACATCTGTTCTATAATAATTCCTAAAAATAATATAAATGAATTAACTTATATAAGTGACATGTTACATAATATTTAGTAATTGTAGTAGGCAAAATATAAATATTGCCAAATAAAAAGAAAATAGCCATAGAAAATATGTAAGCAAAATACTGCCTTAAGAATAATTTGAGTGCCATTTGCAAAGCATGAACAAAACATAAAGTCTTAAAATTTTTAAAAATTTATTACAGTTAAAGATGTACATGCCTCTTCAAAATACTCCCTCTTACTACAATCACAACACCTTCTTAAGCAGTTATGGAATTTCCCTTTCATGAGTGACTTCAATTGAGCTACTATAGCTACCTCAGTCTCCTGAAGTAATTCATAATGTCTATAGGAATTTCTTTCAAATAACATTATAGTGTGTCCATATCCACTTTATGCACCAGATCTGGCAATGTGAAATTTTGGATTCCTTCTTAAAGTTAAAAGGACCATGAAAGATAAATGTTTTTACTTAATAATGATAATTTACATGTGTTTGTTTATTACTAAAATATGAGTAGAAATAATGAATCAAACAGTTTTACAAATTTTAGGAAAGAGTCATCTAGGAACCCTCATTGAGTTTCTTGGAGACTGAGAAGCTGCACCAGAGGCCTTCTCACACCTAGACAGCATCTTTGAGGCCTACAGGGACTAAGAGTCTGTCCCAGGGTCCTGCATTCTTTGGGGAAAACTCAGGACTGGGAACCTATGCCCAGCAACCTACAGTCATCTGGGAAACTTTGGTGAGGCCTGCTACGACTGAAAGTCTGCACCCAATTGAATCATCCACACCTGGAAACCATGTCTTAGATCATAGGGACTGAGAACTTCAGCCCAGAAAACTGCAGTCATTTGGAATCCTTGGTAAAGTCCCTGAGGACCAGTTGACTGTGCTCAACTACCTGGAGCCAACAGCAACCCTCAGTGGGGCCCACTACCTGAAAGCCCACCAGAATGGGAAGCAACTATAACTTGGTATCTGGATGATTTGGAGGAACACAGGAAAATGCCAAAATGAAAGAACAAAATACAATCTCAAACTTTCAGCCCATCCAGACCAAGTATAGGAGACATAGAGATGGATGAACTTGGAAATCACCCATCTGAAATCTCTGAAATAACAGCAGGAAAGTAAAGAAACAACTCCAGGAAGCTGTAAAGGAAATCAGATCAGAAATAATCACTCAGATAAAAACAGAAATGATAAACATAAAGGAAGAGTTGGTGAATATAAACAAAGAAGACTTAGATAAAAAAAAAAACATAGTGGAGCATAGGCAAGTCATGGAAAACTTGAATGAACAATACAGGAAACAATTAGAATGCATGAAACAGATTCAAGCAGATAATGAGAAGATCAAAAATTCCATTGAAAGCAAGCAAAGCCCCATGAATGAAACAGAAGATAGACTCTCAGATTTGAAGACTTGATTGTGACTAGTGATCATGACAGGAAACAGCTCTTAAAAATAACAAGGAATCAAGAAATGAGAATTCAACCAGCTGAAAGGTGGTATTAAGAGAAAATATAAGACAGATAGAGGTCAACAGAAAAGAAGGAGACAATCCAATGACCAAAAAAGATTATTTACAGACATAACAGAAAACATCTCAAATATGGGATAAGAATCTGACATACAAATAAGTGAAGCATAGAGACCTCCAACTAACCATAACCAAAATAAATCTGTACCACAACATATAATAATCAAGATCCCAGAAATTGAGCACAAGGACTGAATATTAAAAGCCATTAGAGAAAAGAAACAGATCACCTATAAAGGAAAGTCTGTCAGAATCACAGCACACTTCTCAACACAATCACTCAAGAAAAGGATAAAGTGAAGTATTTCAAGTCCTGAAAGAAAATAAATTCCAACCCATATTGATATACCCTTTAAAACTATCTTTCAAAAATCAATGGAGAAATAAGATACTTTCATGACAAAAAATAACTAAAGAACTTCATGGCAACCCAGTCAACCCTGCAAGGAGTTCTGAAAGATATTCTAGAAAGAGATAGAAATAATCACAATTACAAGAATGACAATAGAAAGAACAAGCAACCAACAGGAAGGACAAGCAATTAAATAGAGGGATGAAAGTAAGGAACCAACAACAGAAAGATAACATGACAAAGATAAGCCGATACATATCAGCTATACCATCAATGTAAATGGTCTTAATTAACTAATCAAAAGAAACAGATTGGCAGAGTAGATTAAGAAACACAATTCAACAATATGTATAAAAGAAACACATTTAACTCAAAGGACTACTTATGTACTAAAGTAAATTTCATAGACTGAAAGAAAAGGGATGGAAAACAGGGCTGGGGATTTAGCTCAGCAGCATAAGCACCTGCATTGCAAGTGTGAAGTAGTGAGTTTGATCCCCGTAATGAAAAAAAAAAAGATGGAAAACAATATCCCATGTGACAGGAACCCAGAAAAAAAAGGGTTAATAATTCTGTTTGCAGAGAGTGTAAACTTCAAACCAAAATGATCAAAATAGATAAAGAAGGTCACTACATACTTGTTAGGGGAAAACTTCAAGAGGGAGAGATAACAATCCTAAATATATATGCACCAAGTAATACCAAGCTATGTAAGATGATTTTTTTTTTTTTTGTGGTACCGGGGATTGAACTCATGACCTTATGCTTGCCAGGCAAATGCTTATGCCACTGAGCTAAATCTCTGGCCCCATAAGGTGAATATTAACAGACAGGAAAAATCTAATAAGTAATAAAAGAATCATAATGGGAGACCTTAACACTCCACTGTCACAAAGACATAGATCAACTAGAAAAAAATCAGCAAAGAAATAATAGAACTGAATGAAACTTGTGAACAAATGGATTTAGTATATGTGTAAATAATATTCCATCTAACAACATCAGAAAATACATTCTTCTCAGCTGCACATGTAATATTTTGAAAAATTGACCATATACTAGCCCATAGAACATGTTTAATAAATGCAAGCAAATCAAAATTATTCAATACATATTATCTGACCATAGTGCCATGAGATTGGAAATCAATGACAAAAGAAATTGCAACAACTCCATAAGTGTATAGAATCTAAATAATACCCTACTGAATAATTAACACAGAGGAAATTAAAGAAGAAATTAAACACCATATACTAGCAAACAAAAATACAAATACAACTCACCAGAACCTGAGTCATACAATGAAAGCAGTTCTCAGAGTAAAACTTATTGTGTAAATACTCACATCAGGAAAACATAATAAACACAAATAAATGACCTGATGCTACAACTCAAATAAGTAGAAAAAGAAGAATAAGTCAAGCCTAATATTCATAGAAGAGAAGAAATTGTAAAATCATGGCAGAAACTAACACAACTGAGACTAGTAAAATAATACAAACAATGAACGAAATGAAGAATTGGTTCTTTGAAAGAATAAATAAAATTAATAAGCTCCTAGTGAACCTTATTGACCAAAGGATAGAAAGGAAACTCAAATTCATGCAATAAGATATGAAAATGGTGTAATCACTGAAGACCATGTAAATATAGAAGATTGTCAATACCTACTTCAAAAACCTTTAATCTCATAGGTTTGATAACACAGAAGAAATGAACAGATTCTTAGAAATCTATGAATTACCAAAGCTGGATGAAGAAATCATAAAACTTCTGAATAACCCAATGTCAGTTAATGAAATTGAAAATGTAATTAGAACCTTACCAACAAAGTAAAACCCAGGTCCTGATGGATTCACTGCTGAATTCTAAAAGAAATTTATGAAAGACGTAATGCCAAAAGTCCTCAAACTCTTCAATTAAATAGAAAAGGAAGTAATACTCCCTAACTCATCCTTGGAAGCAAATTTTACCCTAATATCAAAACCAGAAAAAGGCCCAACCAAAAAAGAGAACTACAGGCTAATATCCCTAATGAACATAGAATGAACAGAAATTCTCAATAAAATCCTGGCAAACACTATGCAGCAAATCATCCAAAAGTTTATATGCCACAACCAAGTGGCAGTCACGCCCAGAATGCAGAGATGATTCAACATATGAAAATCAATAAATGTAATACACCATATCAATAGAACCAAAGATAAGAATGATATGATCATCTTGATAAATACAGAAAGAGTTTTTGATAAAGTCCAACACTCATTGATGATAAAAACCCTTCTGAAAATTGAATGGATTGTATTTACCTCAATCTGACAAAAGCCATATGTAATAAACCAACAGTCAACGTTTTACTAAGTGAACAAACACTGAAAGCTTTCAATCTAAAATAAGGAACAGGACAAGATGTCCACTATCCCCACTCTTATTCAATATAGGTCTGAAAACATTAGCTAGAGCTATTAGACAAGATAGATAAATAAAAGGAATAATGATAGGAAAGGAAGAAGTTAAATTATTATTATTTGTAGATGACATGACATTTTATAAAGAAGACCCACAAAAGTCCATTAAAAGACTAGTAGAGGTAATAAACAAATTGAACAGTGTAGCTGGAAACAAAGTCAACACTCAAAAATCAATAGCATTCCTAAACACAAACAAAAACTCACTGAGAGAGAAATTATGGAAATATCTTTCACTACAGCATCTAAAAAAAATGAAATACTTGGGAATCAACCTAATCAAGAAAGTAAAAGATCTATACACTGAAAATTATGCTACTCTAAAAAAGAAGATTGAACAGGATATTAGAAAATGGAAGGATATTCCTTGCCCTTGGTTAAGAAGATTCAACATTGTGAAAGTGGTCACACTCACAAAACTGTTACATATATTTAATGAAATCCCAATCAAAATACCACTAATATATATTACAGATATAGATAATGTTAAACCAAAAAAAAGAGATGATGTCCAAAAATAAAAAGGAATAAGCCCTTTATTTTTTATGCTGGTACCCAGCGTCACAGATGCGATGGTTTGCAATCTGTGCAACCAGGCTAGGGCTCAGAAGGAGTTTATAAGGGGAGAGAGAGCAGCACCGGGGTGGGGAGGGGGAACCAAAGGGCAAAGAGGCTTTTGTTGTCTTATTTGGTATTAAGAAGAATCTTGCAGTGACAACTAGCTCTGTGCGAGGTTAACAGCTCTTGGTCACTTCATTGGAATTTGCAAAGGCTGAGGCCTTGTGAAAAAGGGGTTTGCCAAGCTCCTGGAGTTTTAAAAAAACAAACTAGGAACAAAAGAAATGGCACATACAGAAAGTATGGAGATGCCTTTGTTAGAGCACAACAGACAAAACATTCCTAAAATTCATTTGGAGACAGAAGAAACTTAGAATAGCAAAGGTGATTCTGAGTAACAAACAAAAGACAGGAGGCACCTGACTTGAAACTATACTACAAAGTCACAGTAATAAAATCACAATGGTACTGACAAAGAAATAGACCTGAGGATAAATGGAACAGATTAGAAGATGCAAACACAACTACAAAGACACTCAACCACCTGATATTTGACAAAAGGTTTAAACATGTTCACTGGAAGAAGGATAGTCCCTTTAATAAATGGTGTTGGAAAAATTGGCTCTTCATGTGCAGAAGACTGAAACTAGATTCATGCCTATCGCCATGCACAAAACTAAAGTCTAAGTGGATCAAAGATCTAAATATTAAAACAGAAACACTAAATCTACTGGAAGACAAGGTAAGTAGAGACTTGGACACATAGGAGTAGGCAGAGACCTCATGAACAAAATGCAAACTGCATGAGAAACACTTCAAAGAATCAACAACTAGGACCTCATATTATTAAAAAGGGTTTTTTACTGCAAAAGAAATCACCAACAGAGTAAAAAGAAAACTCACAGAATGGGAAAAAAAATTAACCAGCAACCCCACAGACAAAGGATTTATATCCAAAACATATAAAGAATTAAAAAAAAAAACAGGCCCCACAAATTCAAAGACCCTCTCCAAAAATGGGCATCTGAGATGAACTCACATTTCTCAGGAAAAGACATACAAATGGCAAATAAATATGTGAACAAATGTTTGCCATCACTGGTCATTCAAGAAATGCAAATTGAAACAGCATGAGATTTCATCTCACTCCAGAAAGAATGGCTTCCATCAAGAAATCAACTGATAACAAATGTTGGTGAGGCTGCAGGGCAAAAGGAACACTCCTCTACTGTTGGTGGAAGTGTAGACTGTTGCAGAGAAAGCTTCTGATAAGTTCTAACACTTATTCATGATAAGAACCTTACAGAAAATTGGAATCAATGATCTTTACCTCAGTATGATAAAACCCATCTATGATAAACCAATAGCCAGCATCATATTAAATGGCCAAAACCTGAAAACCTTTACCCTAAATCAGGAGCAAGACAAGGGTGTCTTATCACCACTCCTACTCAATATAGTGCTGGAAATACTAGCCAGAGAAATTAGACAAGAGAGAGAAATAAAAGGAGTGAGGATAGGAAAAGAAGTTAAATTATCATTATTTGCAGATGACATGATACTCTACATAGAAGACCCTCAAAACACCATTGAGATACTCCTAGGTATAATAAATAAATTCAGTAATGTAGCTGGGTACAAAGCCAACACTCAAAAATCAATAGCATTCCTATACACTAACAACAAAATAACTGAAAGAGAAATAAGAGAAGCCAAATCCTTCACAATAGCATCCAAACAAATGAAATATTTAAGAGTCAATCTAACAAAAGAAGTAAAAGATCTATTCATGGAAAATTATAATAGCCTTAATAAAGAAATTAAAATGACCTCAGGAAATGGAAAGACATTCCTTGTTCATGGATAGGAAGAACAATCACTGTGAAAATGGCCATTCTCTCAAAATTGTTATACAGATTTAATGCAATCCCAATCAAAATACCATTAGCATACCTCCCAGATCTGGAGAAGTCATTACCATAATTCATATGGAGCCAAAAGAGACCTAGAATAGCACAGGCAATTCTGGCCAACAAAGGCAAGGCAGGAGACATCGCAATCCCTGACTTGAAAATATACTACAAAGCTACTGTGATAAAATCATCATGGTACTGGCTAAGAAAGATAGGAAGGAAGGAAGGAAGGAAGGAAGGAAGGAAGGAAGGAAGAAAGAAAGAAAGAAAGAAAGAAAGAAAGAAAGAAAGAAAGAAAATACCAGACCACAATATCAATGACATAGATTAAAAGATACAGCCACAATTACAAACACACTCAGCCACCTCATCTTTGACAAAGAGTACAAACAAATTCACTGTAAGAAAAAAATAGCCTCTTTAACAAATGATGCTGGGAAAACTGGCTTTTTATATGCTGCAAATTAAAATTAGATCCATATCTATCATCTTGAACTAAACTAAAGTCAAAATGAATCAAAGACCTAAATGTTAAAACAGAAACACTAAATCTGCAGGAAGACAAATTAGGTAGATATCTTGGAGATACAGGGGTAAGTAGAGAGTCATGAACAAAAATCAATGTGCATAGGAAATACTTCTCAGAATCAAAAACTAGGATCTCACCTGATTAAAATTTGCATGTCAAAAGAAATCCCCCACAAAGTGAAATTAAAACACATAAATTGGGAAAAAATCTTAGTCAACTCTCCCTCAGGCAAAGGACTTCTATACAGAACATATAAGAATATTAAAAGATCAGGCCCCCAAAATTCAAAAACTTAATTCAAAAATGGGCATCAGAGATAAATACACACTTCTCAGATGAGGAAATACAAATGGCAAATAAGTATTTGTAAAGCTGTTCAGTATCATTGGTCATTAGAGAAATGCAAATTAAAACAACACTGAGATATCATTTCACTCCAGAAAGAATGGCCAAGATGAATAAATCAATGAGTTACAACTGCTGGAGGGCTTTGAGCAAAGGAATCTCTTCTCCATTGTTAATGGGAGTGTAGGCTAGTGTAACCACTGTAGAAATCAGTATGGAGGTTCCTCAAAAAGCTAGGATCAGAGGTCTTATTTGACCAGCTTCTGGGAATTTCCCCAGAAAAATTGAAAACATCATACCACAGTGATATGAACCCATTTTTATAGCAGCACAATTTATAATAGCCAGATCTTGGAAACAACCCAAATGTCCATCAACCAAGGAATGAATAAAAAGATGTGGTATTTTTATTCAGTGGGGTACTACTCATTTACAAAGAAGGATTGCATCGACACTTTTATATGTTAATGGATGAGACAAGATCATATCTAAAAGTGAAATAAATCAGACTCACATGTGTAAGTGTTATATTGTCTTCCCAGTGTAAGAAACTGAAAGAGTAAATAAGATCCAAGATCTACAATATATGAAATGGTAAGAAACTGCTCAGTGGAGAAAAACAATTAGGATAGCATAAGAAGAAAAAGAAGGGAAAAGAAAAAAGATATAAATTTCCTTAAATGTACATAAAATAGCTAGGATGAGTATAATATGAATTACATTAGTTCTTGGAAAAGAAAAATTAATGCTCATATGATCAGATCAATTTGCATGTGTACATCTTTTAATCTAAGCAACTCTATTAAAGATAACACCATGCAATATTACAATCATTGTTAAATTCCAATTATCTTGTTTTGAAAGCATATATTGTTATTGTTTGGGGTTGTTTTTTGTTCTTATAGTTGTTGTTTGCATGTCTCTTGTTTTTTGTTTTTCTTTTCTGTGTTTTTTTCTCTTTTTAAAATAAAATTAAAAAAATTTTTTAAAGATGCTTGAAAGAGTTTTGCCCTAGAATAAACTACAGGACATTTTGGTGGTGAAAGGCCAAATCAGAGATGTTTACCAGGAGGTCATTTTCTCCTTCCCCTAGTAAAACTTCCTTTTTCCTTTCCCAGTGTGCATGAAGAAAATTCCAATCAGTTTCTCACGCATAATCAATGCCAGCCCTAAACACCACCCCCACTCAAAGGTTAGATATGTTCCATGCCCCATATTCCAGTCAAAGGAGACAGCTCAGCCACCATGGGTTGTGTGCTCCTTTCCATGTCCTCAACTCAATAAACCCATTCATTTTATATTTTTGCTTCTCCATTGTGGCAGAATAATCTAATAATGCTAAAAATTAATTTTAGGAAAGTAATTCTCTTTAAGTATTTAATAAAAAGAATATGTAATATTTTGCTTGATTAGTTGTGTATTAGATAAATATGAAAAACTAAATATATTCAGAATTTATATTTATGTATTAGGGTTTTAAACTATGCTATAGTAAAAATACTAATAACATAGCTTTTAGGAGGTTATTTTATTAAAGCAATTAATCTGGTTGTTTTACTTGTACATTGAATGTTTTGCAATTGAGTAGTTACAGTAATTATGTCATTAAAATAATTATGCAATTACTCTGCAATTATATCATTTAATTATATAAGTATGCTTATAGGAATTAGTTGTATAATTAGAACATGTAATTATATAGTAAAATAGAAAACTATATTTTAAAACACATTAAGCTGGATATATTGACCTATTCCAAATTATAACATTCAAAATATTAGGATTTTATATTCTTTTAAAGTTTTCTTAGACATTTTATTTTGAAATAATTGAACTGTTAATAAAGCCCAAAATTCCTTCATTTAGATATCCTTTCAAGTTTTCCAGCTGTTCTAATTATGCTCTCTTCTGCAGAATAACCTAATCCAGTAGCAAATTGCACTTAAGACTGTCATGTCTACTTTAAAGTCCATATTCTGTCACAGTTTATCACTTGTGTTTATCTATTATTCTACACTTTCTTTCTATGTCCATATATCCATTGAAAACCATGATTTCACACTGACACTCCAAATTTCAGTTTAAAAATTGAAGGTTCATATCTCCTTTTTCATATTTCTAACTGAAAACTTGAGAAACATGACACTCAGTATTCTTAAATATGTTTTTACTCATATGTAGAATAGCTATTCAGCCCTTTCTTTGCCTCTGTGATCTTCCTGATATTTACTAATTTCTTCATTGTAAAATTTCTTTCTATTTCATGTGAATTAATCTGAAAGTAGAGGTACTCTTGACACCATTTAGCGATGTTGTTCAGTATCCTAATTATACCTGCTGGTTCATAAAAGTTCACATATGAGTTACTTGAAAATTTTATTGTTATGATGGTTCCCAAATGGTGATTTTTATAATTCTGTACTTTAAACAGCATTCCTTTGTAAGAGCTTTGTGATATTCATTCATTATTTTATCTATACCAATGTAATGTACTTTATTTGATGTTGCTAAATATTTAATGCAGTAAAATCCATCATAGTTGTTATTTGATCCTTAAGATATTTCAGATTTGGCAAGTATGTGTTCATGCAAGTTGAGTTCTATTAATTTTGACACATTTCCATCATTTTTGAGGAAATTCTCAATTTTTTCACAGTAATATTTTCAGATTCATTTCATACTTTGCCTATCTTTTCAGTAATTAGTTATTGATCCAGCCCGTGGATCAGTCCGTGGGTCTAACCTGGAAGGGGAACGGGGATGGGATGAGAACGGGACAAGAGGAAAGAGAGACAGAGACAAGTCGAGCAATTCCAATCAAGTCTCGTTTATTGAGAAAGTGAACATGGCTTATATAGAGGGCAGAAATGAGGGAGTCAGATCATGTAGTAGTCGGGTAACTAGGCAGCTATGGGTGGTACTAACCCTTTTGGTGGGAGTATCTAAGCAACAGTTGGGTGGGCTCAACTTTCTGGTGGGAGTAACTATGGGCGATGGTGGGAGGAAGTATGTCATCAGGCAGAGACGTTGTGGAGAGACTGGATAGGTCGCAGTCATGTCTGGCCAGGCAGAGAGGATCATGGGCAATGTAGGCAGACGCACTAAATGCCCACAGGAGGGCGGGATGGGGCGGCAGCAGTGAGGCTATCATGCCTCTCCCTACAAGTTATTTCTTGTGGAACCTCTGTTTCCTATTCATAGAGACTGGTATTTGGAAACTGAGGCCTTGTTGGCAAGTTTAATTCATGGAATGTTTTAATTCCAAACTTACCTCAACAAACAAAGCCAGGAAAATACACATACACACATACAAACACAATTTATACACACACACACACACACACACGCACACACACACATAGACAAATTTATTACAATGTATCTTGTATTTGCATTTATTTATATATGAATGTGTCTTAGCTGTTTTCCTCATTGTGGATACAAAATACCCAATACCTGCCACTTAAACGAGATGAGATTTATTTCAGCTGACAGTTTTAGAAATTTCAGGCCATGTTTAGATGGTCAAGTGCAGAAACGGCATGGTGAAAGGGCCTACCATGGAAGACAGCTGTTCATGCTCTGGGGCCAGGAAGCAGAGTGAAAGGAAGAGCAGGAGAGGGAAATGCATCCTTTCAGGTCATAGTCGCACTAACTCATCACTAACCAAGTCCCTCCTCCTAACAGCAAGTCAGCTAACACTCCCCCGTGATTCATTCACTTTCCAAACACCCCAACTATGAGCACAGCAGAGTTCTGGAAGTCACTCGAGCCAAATCATAATGCTAAAACTAATGACAACTATGAATGTATGCTAACTCACCCAAGTCAAATCCAGAAACCAAGGCTTATTTTCCCTTTTTCAATTTTGGATTTCTAAACCACTTCTCTAATTTAGATACCTGACACTCTTTTTTCTTGATATCTAAAAATTTACTCAAACTCCTATATTGAACCAGTCTCTGACTTCTCCCAAACACCGTTTGTATTAACCCACATAAATGATGCTCACGTGTAAAATTAGTTAATATTACCAATTAATCCTCATGACAAATGCACGCTTAGAGATTATTATAATATTGTGGAAGATTTTGACAGTTGTAACTATAATTAAAAGGTTGGTATAGGGCCAGGGATATAGCTCAGTGGCACAGTGCCTGCCTGGCAAGAGCTGATCGTGATTTTGAGTTCCAGTAACAAAAACAAAAAACAAAGCTTGGTATAATTTAATGTCACACTATTTATTTGAATCTGTATTTCTCTCTTTGAAGTGTTAATAAATTATATAAAGGATTCTAAAAGAAATATAATCTCACTGTAACATACTAGAATTGTGTCAATAACTATTCAAAATGTAAAATATTTTAAAAACTTGATATCATGATCCTTACCTACATTATCCTGATGCAGTTGCTCACTAATTCTGTGCATTTTATCTAAAACTTATAACAATTTATTCTTAAATACATTATCATTTATGTTTTGAGAATAAGGAGTTTCTCTAATACAGCCATAGTTAAATTAGAAGCAAGATTTTAGAGTGAACAAAATAAATAATATACATTCTACATCTAAATTTTCTGATTTACCTTTTTTTATAGTTATTTTCATTTTTAAAATTTAAATTAATTTTTAAAATTGAAGTATAAATGCATAAAAATTGTGCACATGTTATCAAATATTTTTAAACTTACCCTTCCTTCCTGCATTTTTTCCTTCTTTCCTTCCTTCCTTTGTTGATGACTTTTAAAACATAGTATATGTGTTCTTTTCATCCTTAATTGTACAAATACTCTGTCCTTTGTTATTCATAAGTAACATATGGGCCAATACTGTAGTAATATTTGATAATAATTCTCCAACCTCAATGAATAGATCACCAAAATATATACCTGAATTGCATGTGAAATTATCAAAGAATTGGGGAACTTATATATAATTGCATACTTTAAAAGTATATATTAAATTAATTATATATATTAATAGCATACCAGTGCTATAATATAATACATATATATATATAGATAGATATAATAATTTTTACACTTCTGGCTTACTAACTACTAAACATTCTGTTATATATAAATATGATTTATTCCAATGATTTATATATAAAAATTCTAAATCTTTTATATTTCATATTTCTCTTTAGCTAGCAAACAACAAATGCAATACTAATCTTTGTTCTTTTCCAGCACAATATATTTACCTTTACTACAACATAACTTTGAAACTAATTCCTAGGATTTCTTATAAAGTGTGAAACAGCTCAAATATGTTAGCTTCAAAAACCTTCATGACACAGATCAGAGTTGTATTTCTTTGACATAACAGATATTCCTTCTCATGTCATGTTGTTGGGAAGCACATATGCACATTTTTGTGCCTGCATAAAATATATGTATTACCTTGTCTTCAGCAAGTTCTTTACATAAGGAAAGAAGGAAAGGAGGAAAAAGGAAGGAAGAAAGGAAAATTAGTGCATCATAGAGGAAGGGGCACTATGGAGTCAGAGTCAGCTAGATTCAATTTCTAGTTTTGATTCATATAGCTGTATGATCTAGGGAAGTTCATTAATTTCTCTGAACTTGTTTCTTTACACATATAGAGGAATAATATTACTTATCTAGCTTAATTATTGTAAGAATCTAAGCTATTTTATGTGTAGGTAAAAGTATAGCATAAATGCTCAATAAATAGTATGTTTTATAATTAAAACATCCCTGAATAGTTGTAATCATGATTTATAAAAGCATGAATTTATATAAAAGGTAAAAAAACCTAATAAACAAGTGAAGTTTAGATAGACCACCCACTTTATGAGAATAGAAGACATGTTGTAAACACTAAATTAATTTCATAGAGTTAGAAATATCAGAAGTACTTATTAAGGCCCATACAAAATCAGCTCCAAATAGATAGTTCAAACTGAAATTTTTTCTCTGTTGTTAAGAAATAAATCTAATTGACATATCATTGTGTATCAGATTCTGAGTGGGGAAATTGTATTTAAGTAGAATTAAATAAGTAAAAGATATAGGATATTATACACTGAACTAGTAGTTATTTACAGTAAATTTTTGCCAACACTGCAATTGAAATTTATTTCAAATACTCTTTCATGGTAGATGATTTGAATTGTTGTAGTTAATGGCAGAAGACAAGACTGGTAAAAAGTAAAGTAGTGATAATACTATTACAAATAAGTTTTACATATCCAAATACACAAATAAATTCACAGTTCATCCAGAATTAAAAAAAGTAAAAGTAAAGTACATCATCTGAAATTAAAAAAATTTTCATTGACATTAGAGGACTATCACAAATCTACTTAACCCAAAGAATGCAGTTTCTTGTTTTTGTTTGAAGTTCATACATTAACTAGAAAAAAGTTACAGAAGAAGAAGTTAAAGAGAAAAGATTTTATTTTGTTATGGGCATTCAAAAACAGAACATTAGGTATTCAATGGTTAATTATCTCCCTGCACTATAGTAATCAAATTTTCCAGCCTGTGTATGATTTACACTGAAGAAATGAAAGGGAAATCTATAGGAGTAGACATATTGATAGTAACATAAGTTGACATCACTGATGAAATGAACAATTATTGAAGGTAGAATGGAGATAGTTAAAACGCCTTGAAGAAAGTAAGTTGCAATGTGTAATAAAAATTATGAATTGAATAAATTAAGCTTAGCTCTTTCCTAACATGTCAGTTCTTGTTTTTAGTTGTGCCTATATTATAAGTACTGCTTTTTGACCAGTTTACGTATCACAGTAATACTTTGGATCACAAATGCTTCCTTTCACAAACTCTGTGTTGAGTGATGAGAACAACTGCCACCATCTTCCCCTCATGACCATGAAGGCAGCCATCTTTGCTGGACTTGCATGTGGTCTTGTGTGTTTCTTGTAGTCAGGATTGCTGACACAGACAAACTTGTGTGATCTTGCTGTGAAGCTTTTTAAGTGTGCTTTTTAGAACATACAGTGTGTATACTCTAGTAAAGTCAAGTTCAGAGTTTGAAGCCTCAAATGTGCAGAGACTTTTCCTTAGAATCTAATAATGGTTTGTGGAAACCACAAATATCCTCTGCAACAGTTTTGGCAGGGGAATTTCAAGTAACTAAAACTTTATTCAGTACTCCTTGTCGCTGATTTAATGCTGCCCTGTAACGTATCTCTGGTAGATAAAGCAGCATCCTTGCACCATAACAAGTTGCTGTAGCCATTTTGAGTGTTCTCCATTTTGTTCTAGCTAAAGTCCTAAGATCTCTAAGGTGTCACCAAAATGCCCTGAACCATCTAAGGTTTTATTAATAAAATATTTTATTAAATTAAATTATGTAACTGTGGGGGACACAACGTATTTAGGATTTAAACTATAAAAATATAGGCATTGAGGCATTTTTTTCTGACCATATCTCAAATTTTGTTTTTCACAATTTGAGGGTGCTCAAGGAGTATAACTGCAGCAAATTTCAGGGATCCACTGTACTGTTCTGTTCAATCCAGCATGGCTCTAAAGGAAGTACAGAGCAATCGTGGAGGTAAAAATAAAGTGCAGAGCATTAATGAAGGTAATTAGAATGTACAGAGTAGTAATGAAGGTGACAAGAAAGTGCAGAGCAATAATGGTAAGAAGAAGGTTTTGGGTGGAAAAACATTGAATTGAAGGGGCAATTGTAGAAAATCACAAGCATGGTATTCATATAACTTATCTGGCTTCAGACTACACGATGGTAAAGTCAACAATCTTTACAATTTTGAAAAATAATGATAGTATCAAAGAAGTTAATGTGGCAAAATGAGTAATTATGTTACCCCAGTAGAGAAGAAAAGTGCTAGAAGAGGTGGAAAAACTTGTATTAGTATGATCAAATGAGAAAAAAATGATAGGTGATGGTGTAAGCGAAGCTATGATCCGTGAAAAAGCCAGGATATTTCAGTGATTTACTGCAAGAAAACCACTCTACAAGTGCAAAAAGAGATGAATTTAAAGCCAGTAGATGGTGTTTTGACACATTCCACAAGAGAAGTGGCATCCGTTGTAAAAAGACATAGTGAGGCTTCCAGTTATGACAAGGCCACTGCAGAAGCCGTCAAGAAAGAATTCATGGCATTCATGAAGGCAGAAGAATACTGTGCTCAATAAACCTTCAACAGTAATGAAAAAGGGCTCTTCTGGAAGAAAATGTTGAACAGAATCTGTATTAGACAAGAGGAAAAGGCATTTCCAGGATGTAAGCCCATGAAGGATAGACTGAACCTTTTACCATGCAAATGCGAATATCTATCTGAAAATTAAGGCATTACAGGGGTACCATTCCCAGACCCCTTGTGCACTCAAGGAACAGAATGTGAACAAGGCCAGACTGTCTGTCATGTGGAAGATAATACAAACGCATGGGTCAGAAGACAATTGTTTATGGCACGGTGGCCTCACAATCAAGAAATGTTTTTCTGACATCCAATTGCCTGAAAGATGGCTTCTTCTGATGGTCAGTAGCCGAGGACACCTTCCAACCTTGTTGGAATATGGACCCTGAGTTTGACTTCATAAAGGTCGAGCTCCTTCCAACCCTCCCCGCTACATGGCACCTCCTGCAGCCTATGGATCCGCAAATGATTTGCATCTTCAGTGCTTGCACACAAAGGCATTCTTCACCAGGTATTTTAACGTCACTCAAGAGACATGTGTGGCTCTGAAAGAATTCTGAAAGAAACATTTCAGTGTCCTCCACTGCATCAAATTCATTGACAAGGTCTGGGAAGATGTCATATACCGGAATTTAAACGTGGAGGAAACCATGGCCAGCAGATGACACTAAATGTGACTTTGAAGGGTCTGATGTACAGATGTGAAGGAGATTGTGTCCTTGGACATGAGTATGGGCCTGAATATCAAGGGCAAAGACATAGAAAGGCTCGTTGAGGACCATAAAGAGGAGCTCATGAAGGAAGAGCTTGCTAAACTCCAGAGTCAGCCGCAAGAGGTGCTTGTAGAGCAGTGTTCCACTGAGGAAGAGAAAGACAAGGGAGAGGTTAGCAGTGATGTGAAAAATGAGACGAGTGCCAGGATTTCTTTGAAAAGCACCATCCCACATGATTCTAATAGACTGTTGATTCTGATGAAGGATAATGTGGTCTGTCTTTTCTAGAGGGTTATGGAGCAAAGGAAAAAACAAGTGACATTAGATAGGTTTTTCATCAAAATTGACAAAGAAGAGAGGAAACCCAGGAGGGAAATCTCAGTGTACTCATGGAAATGGACTCTCCCTCCAAAAATAACCTACCCACCTACCTCTTCTCTCTTCCATGCCAGAAATCACCTTGAGGAAGGATAGTGTTCTATCTCACATATTGTTCTGTACTGTACTTTGTTTCATATTTTTATTAATAAAAATGCATATGGTTCAGAACAAATTAACATTATTTATGTTGACTCTTATGAAAAGTACTGATTCTGGTCGTAATCAATTTGGATCACAACCAGAAACACGGAATGAGTTAACTTCATGAGCCAAGGTACCACTGTACTTGTGTTGTTTTCAACCAGGGTCTAAATGGCCGTATAGAAATTATTTTAATTTGAATACTTTTACCTACTGTGACTTGATTTCAGAAGTGCTTTATCATTATTGATTGCTAAGGAAAAATGACTACATGTTCTCTTAAGGACATCAATGATGATAGTATGTTACAGATTACTGCAGTAATCAGATTTACTTACCAAAAGTTAGTTTTTATGAGTTTAATGTGATAAACAATGTCTTAGTTGTTCAAGTATTGAAACATTTTTCTGTGTCTCAGTTTAAATGAAGTTCTATGATAATTTTCAGTATTATTGCACAAATTGTATCAAAAATATGCAAATTTAGTATAAATAGTATTCATCTTCTCAAACTATTCATTTTTTGGCCTTTTGTTCAAACTAAAAATTAGAGAATTTTCTGTACAAATGATAGAAAATAGAAAAAAAATCAAATGCCTATGTTTATAAGGAATATATCTGGAACACTCAAGTTGAGCAGGCAACATGGTAGACCAGGTCAAATAAATCAAGCTGAAACTGTCTTCAGTTTTTCCACTACTTTGTGACCTAGACTAAAAATTGGAAACAAGGGGCATTTGTGAGGTAACTGGGACTGAAAACGGGGCTGCGTACAGATTCTAGAGTGTGGTGGCATAGGGCAGCTGCTGTTGCAGTCTACACAGTTTAAGGCCAATGACTGAGTTCATCATGTAGAGCTGGGGCACTAGACTGACTGAAGTTCCTGCAGCTCGCAGCTATATATTCTGTGCTATGCCATGAGAGGTATTAGTTTACCATTTACTCACAACACAGATTGATAGCAATGAGAGACAGATCTAGGCTTCACGTAGCTGTAATAATTCCAGGTTTATTTTGTGAGTTCCTGTTTTTCCCTACTTTTACCCAGCTTACATCATGTTTTTTTCCTATCTATCAGTGAACAACTTAATGTCCATAGACCACTTAATTAGTTTCTGTTGTTGCTTTATATGTACTCTTTTGAAGCATTGCCTTATTCTATATCACTAATAGTGGCTCTCAGATATCACGAATTATGTAACTAGTGCAATATAAGAGTTGATAGTGTAGGTAACTTGCTCATTTTCCATTCCATAGGTATTTTTCCCTAAAGTTTACTGTAACATAGTCATGTAGGAGATTCTAGATAAATATGTAATAGTGGGATAATTTATGACCACAATTGATAGGACCAGGGAAAGGAGAGAAATATCAAAGTATAGACAAGGAAAGAAGAATGAACATGGGACCAATCTATTGATACAGTGTCCTTGCTATATGATAATGCTAGCATTGATAAATATCTAAGTCTACTCAATTCAAGATTTGGTGACCAAGCAGGAATGGTTGATGAAAGTATGAAATGAAACTACTGGAAATCCAGATGCTTAGTAACCCACAACTACACAACAGTTTTCCAAATGTTGTTTTTAAAAAATCAAAATATATAAAAATTAGTAATCTGTATATGTATTGCTTATTAACAGGATAATATTTGAAATGTACTAGGTTAAAAAAGGGTATTATTAAACTTAATTTCTCCAATTTCTTTTTGCTTTTTAAGTCAACCTTGGAAAATTTAAAATTAAATACTTGCATTATACATTTTTTTGGGTAGTACTTATTTAAGTAGTTTGTAAAAATTTCTAAAATCAATGCACATTATAGTGGCCTTGTTTAATCAACAGGTAAAACTGATGTCTTTAAACTTGACCTCATTTCATCCTTACAAGAATTCTTTGAGTTTTGCTACTGCTTAATGATGAGGAGTCAGATCTAGGACAGGTTAGGCACCTGGAGAAATATATATATATATATATGTGTGTGTGTGTGTGTGTGTGTGTGTGTGTGTGTGTATATATATATATATATATATATATATATATATATATAAACATTTTGGAACCAGGAACAATGTCTTATAACATCTCTTGCAGTCAATATTGTCAGGGGTCGTAACATTGCTTTCTGTAAATCAACAGCAAAATAGGCTTTCATAAACATTAAGAAGTTTTCCCTGTCCAGGATTATTTAAGTAAAATCACTTTTGAATTTGGTTATAATGATTTATTTCAATGTCTTTCTAGGAACTGTATTAAAATATCAAATTCTCACTACCTCCCAGAATCACAGAAATATTAAACAATAATTTGCCTTTGATTTCATTCTAAAAGACATTCATATATTCATTTATAATCTACATTTTACAGTTTCAAAATATTCACACAACTTCTCAACAACCCATGGATGACTTCCGAACTATGTTTAGAATATAAGCTGTTTATAATGGAGAAGAAGCTAATGAAAGATTTAAACTTTTACAATACCTTTTTTATCAAAGGTTGTGTATAATGGTGATTAATAATTTCTCCTAGGTACAACTTGAAATTCATCTGTACTTTTAGAGAGATTAATCATTTCTCTTAGGTAAAACTTCAACTTCCTTTGTACCTTTTGATTTCTTATTTTTTCTTAGCTGTTATTTGATTTCACAAAAAAGACAAATGTTTGAAATACTCTTTTTTTGAGAAAAACTTCATGGATGTTTGAATTGCATTTTGAAACTTGTTCTCAGAATCTAAATATGTCATTCTCTCTGAAGCAGGTATAGCTACAGAGAAATTCTGAAACTAGTCTTCCCACGAGATATACAAATTTATGAACTTAAATTATAGATTAATCTAGAAATAGCATTTTATGTAAATGTTCTTTGCTAAAAATACAGAATTAAAGATGAGTAAAATAAAATTTCTTTTTCCTGAAGTTTAGTTCATTTGACATTAATCAGATTTTATAGAGGAAAAAAGTAGGATTTGCTAAACAAATTCATGTTTGGAGGCTATTTTACTAAAATAATTTATAAATTATCTTATTATTAGGTGAAAATGAATGACTTTAATCATAGTTTTTAAAAATAAATGTGTTTGTTCTATTACTTTAGAAAATACTTATTTCCATATAGCTATAATTTAGTTATATCTGAATATATAAATCTAAATGATTTAAAGAAAAGATTTCTACAAACCGAATAAATGGAGTTATTTCCTTAATTTGCCTAGAATTAATATGAATTTAGATGTTTTACAGACATTAGGCAATCAGAAAATTTTAAAATATATTGCCTCATTTTTTGATGTTGATTTAATTTTATAGATCTGAAACCGGATTAAAATTTATAAAATATTTTAATGACTCCCAGAAAAGATCATAAGAAATCATCACTAAGTTAACCCACTCACCTCCATTTTCATTAAGCAAATACCATGCTCATTAGTGGATAGAACTTCTCACATTAATTTAATTACCTTATGCATACCTGTATCTCCCAAAGCTATAGTTCCATATGCATACTTGTGTATAGCTTATATACATGAAGGGAGTATTATTTGGCTGTCCAATATGTACTACAAATTTATATGACTAAAATTGATTTCTAGTTTTAGTCTCTTCATCCCACATCTTCAAATTATTCATTCTTTCTCCTGTATTTGTTGTCAATCCAAATTGCTGATATATTTGGTAGTATAAAAAAAATCAGATTGAGTGGACTTCCTTCGGAAAATTATTGAACAGGCTGCCACATTCCCTTTATTTGTTTATCACTAGATTTACTGTGTGTTGGGTATCACACTAACTTCTAAGCTTATATTGAAAAACTCAGTGCTGGAAATGGAATTGTTCTGTTTATTAATTCAGTAATACAGAAGGAAGACTAGATTTCTGAAAATTGAAAGATGATTGTAACATTGCTTGGCTGCAAGATGCAAAATTAAAATAATTCTAATTAGAGCAGTAAATACATGACGTAGACATGAATTCAGTTGGGAGTTACTGAGAAAGTGTCAAATGCCACGCTTCTCTTGCCTGTCAGTTCTGCTGCGGTCCATCTTCGACTATAAACACAGGCTCCCTGAGAGACAAGCTCTCTTGGCTGACAGTCTAACAACGAGAGTTTTCATTAAGTATATTAATGACAGCATCATTAATTATTTTCTGATGCCTCCTCCCAGACCCTTTATTCTAAATATGTGGTATGTTTAATTATAAGCAGTGGTTCATTCCTATAGTTTTTAGTTATGCTAAGGAAAAATATAAAAATGTTAATCACTGTTTCCCTTGAAAATATGTGTCCTTTTCATACTCTTCCTTCTCAATGGTTAAATATCCTGCAGCTAAAGTGAAAAAGTACATGTCAGACACTTCTTAAAGATTATGTTCGTTTTTATCTGAAAATCAGTCTAGACAGACATAGTAGTTTTGAACTTCCTCTCTCACCTCAGTGTAAAGAAGTTATGTTCACTTTCATTGTACTTCAGTTTCTCTGGAATTCTTTCATTGTTCTCTATGTCTTTGTCCCTTCAGCAACATCAGCCTTCTGTGCCAAGATATCCGCAGATTCATAAATGCCCCTTGTACCTTCAATCTTGTTCGTTGACTGCATTCTGGGCCTTACAATTCTAAGAAACTCTAAGAAATGTTTATAAGAAAGTCTTCATCACATTATTCCTTATGAACTCTTTAGTGGTGCACTATTATCTTTGGGAGTGGGACACATTTTCCCATGTTATTCATAGTTTTCCATGTTATTCATAGTTATTCTTAGTTTTCTATATTCTTTGACCACAGTGATCCTTTACAGCCATGTGCCTTGTCATTGTCATAGCTCCTGTTAACTTCTACTCCAGACATTCTTTATCACTGGTAGCCCCTCCAGTTTTTCACCCTCCAGCTTATATTCATAGCTCACAGACAGGCATCCAACCAAATCCCACTAACCCCTTGAGACTGATTTCTAACAGTATTCCCTCAAAGAAGTAGTTCATGCTGGGTGAGATATTTTAACATGTGTCATGGAAGCACCATATAAGTGACACTACATTACCCTTTTATAATGTGCTTGCTTGTTGATAGAGGTTTTAAGTGCCTTGCAAAACAGTGTGGTTTGTTCCTCAGACTATATCTCAGTGACTCTTAGTACATAGTCATATGGAAATTATTGCTCAATACTTATATTGTTGATTTTCAGTTGCTTGATTGATATGAAACATTTGTACATATTTTGGTTCACATATATGTTGAGTAGTGCTTAATTCATGGTAATTAGTATATACATTACCTTAAACTTTTTTGATTTCTTGATTGTGAATGCCTTCAAATTCTCTTCTAGTTTGTGAATTTTGATGCATAGATCATGGTTAACTGTATTCATCATGCTGTGACATAGAAGATCAGAACTTATTCCCCTTATTCAAGAATAATCTACTCATTACCCAAACTATTTTCTCGCTATATATTTCCCATTCTCTCTAGTCTCTGGGGAGCACTATTCTACTCCCCAATTCTATGATGTTAGGAAACAAAGCCTAGAACTACCACATGATGCATACCTTTTGAAACAACCTTTATTTTGCCTAAAAGCTGGAATTACAAGCTACATCTTCTCCTAGTACTTTAGGTTTTATTTTTATTTTATGGTCATATTCTGATCGAAAAATATACATAGTCATATTCTATTCGAATACACAAAGTCTTGGTTATTTAGTCATTCCTCTTAATATTAGTACTTAGTTCAGAATATTACCTATAACACTTGGTTATAAATGGTATTCTGGACTAAATTTCATTGAAATACTATCTAGCACTCATACTAATAACCAAGAAGCAAAATAGTACATAATAGTTGTATTTATTGTGTGTTAATCAGGTCTATAAATTATTCAATTATGTCAACGAATTTCCTTAAAATATGCTACCCTTTTGTTAATTTCTGGTGCTTTAAGAATGTTTATTTTAGCAATTATCAATATTCTCATTTATTTCATGGATGATTTTCACACCCTTATTTGGCCACCTTGTGTGTGCTCTCAGTATTTCTTTTTAAGTGACTTTTGGAATTTTCTGCATTCCAAAGAATTTGTCTGTTTTGTCTAATGTGATGTAATGATGTTTTTGATATGTTCTTATTGTCCTTCTAATATCTGTAGACTTTCTAGTAATATCATGCCTCTTAATGCCAACATTGCTGATCTTTGTTTTCGTTGTCTTGTTTTCCGAATCAGCCCAAGTGGAAATGTCTCAGTCATAGTAGTATTTTCAGTGAATCAGCTTCTTGCATGGATTTTTGTAAAACTTTTTGTTTCTGTTTTATTGATTTGTACTGTAAAGATTTTTAAATTTCCTTCATTTCTATTTATCCTCTATTGTCATTATCCTACATTTCTTCTATATTAAAGCAGAAATCATTCAGATGAAACCATTCATCTCTTAAATACACACATTTTGTGTTTGGCATTTCTCTCTCAATAGTGGCATGCTACAGATTTTGATATATGGTGTTTTCATTTTCTTTCAGGATAAAAGCTTCCAATATCTCTTTTGATTTCTTCTTTGAACCATGATTTAATTTGAAGCATGCTAGATAGCTGCCAACTTTTCAGTTGTTTTCTACATATCCTTATATAATTGATTTCTATCTTAATTCTGTTTGAACAGAGAACAGACTTTGAATCAATTTAAGTTCATTGAGACTTGTTTTAAACTCAACATATGGCCAATCTTTGTAAACATTTCATGTGCACTTGAAAAGAATGTTCATTTTGCTGTCATTGGGCAGTGTTCCATAACTGTCATTGAGGACATGTTGGTCTCCAAGGCTGTTCAAATTCTTTGTACATTGATTTTTTTTGTATAATTGTTTATCAAATAATGACATGGAAAAACTGGAATTTCTATCAGATTCTTCTTGCATTTTGTAGCTGTTACTATATGTATAAATGTATATCTTTGTTATATTCATTTGATAAATTTACTTGCTTCTTGTTATGAAATTATTTTATTTTCTGTAAAATTATGGTCTAAAATATTTGTGCATTTTGTATAGTTATGCTAGTTTCCTGTTGATTAATATTAGCATGGTATAACTTTGCCTATCATTTCATGTTTAACCTATTAACTTCTTTATATTAAAATGGGTTTTTTTAATTCACCTCATAGTTAGATCTCATTTTTAATCCAATGTGATTTTCTAGTTTTTAAATTCATATGTTCAAATATTTCTTTTGATTATTAGATTGACATCTTACTATTTGTTTATATGTGTTCCATTTTACTTTCATGGTATTATTTCTTCTTTTAAAAATCAATACTAAACAAAAACTCATTATACCACAATTACATATGTAATAAAAACACCTCTCACAATTGGGGATAAATCAGATGTCTTAAACAATTAGAAGGTTAGAGATTTTATCAGAGAATTATATTATACAAATAATTTCCACATTGAAAGAAGATGATACCTAATATAAATTTATATTTGCATAAAGGTATTAAAATGTTGTATATCTCAGTAAACACACTGATTTTCTTTTGTAAATTTCTTAAAAGGCAAGCATATTTTAATGTCAAAGGCATATTACTCTATATAGGGGCCTGTAACACATTAATGTAAAATAATGTGACATTAGGATTAAGAGGGAATGAATGAAAAAATTTGAAAAGAAGGTACTTACTAGTTATGAGAAGAGTATAAGAATTCTAAGTCTACTGTACTATGGATAAATTTTCTAATTCAAAAGCTACTATTAAAATTAATACAGGACAAATACATACATTTCACAAAGAATAATATAAAGCAATAAAATATTGGGCATTACTTATTATGAGGAAAATGCATATTAAAGTTACCTTGAGATTCAATATCACATCTTCTTGAAGACCTAAATTTAAAACACGGAGGCAGGAATTATTCTTATAAGATGAAGTAACAGAAAATGTATTATGTTAGCCCATGTGAAACAACTAAGAAACAAGATAAAACAGTAAAAGAATGGTATTCAAGACACTAAACTAGGTGCAGCAAAGCACAGTGATCAGTGGGAGAAGGGAAACAAGGCAAGCCCTATAATTGCTAAGGCTTACTAACACACTCTAGTCAGGAAAGGTCAAATCAGAAAGCATAAAGCAGTCACCCACAGTTGGGAAAATGCAGAGTATTCATGCTCTGTTAAGAGCATGAATGAAAGAAATGTAAAATAGCCTAAAGTCCACATAATTGGGAGATTTACAGAGGAGCTTAAATAAGATATGTTTAAAGGGATAGATACAGTTATTTTACTATTAGAGAAATCTGAGCAGTTTTAGAGTAAACGAAACCAGTTTCAATTTCTTAAATAAAAAACATTGTGCATTATTTTTAAGTCAATAACTTTTGTAAATTAGTATCTAAAGAATCTGTAAATATAACATTCCCTTAAGTATTCAGCTTACATACTTAGCTTTGTGAAGGATTTATTAATCAAACATAAATACTAAAGCAAATGATACATTGTGAAGGACATAATAAAATTAATGAAATTTTAATGATGTTTACATTTGCTCAAATTCAGGTAACCATTTCAACATTTGTTAGTGTTAGAATTACAGATCTCAAACTACTACCAGTGGATAAATAATTGATTCCTTTTAATTTTTTCCATTCACTTTTTGTTTTTGTTAATTAAGTTTAGTGGTACATTTTAATTATATTGTGCTTATATTATTTGATCACTTTTTTATTTCTGTATCTTTTAATCTGAGAACTACTTTGAAAATAACCATATACAATATATTAACCAACATTAATCCTCTATTAGCTTGATTTGAAATTCCATATCATTGTTTTCATTGCTTTTTCTCTTTCAGATAAAATAAATAGATAAATAGATATCCATAGTGATCATTTTCATCACAGGGACTTTATATCTGTACATGATATATTTTAATTATTTTTTCCCAATTCCCCTACCTTCCTTTCGGCCCTTCATTCCCTCCTTATTTACAAAAGCTATTTCCATTTTTCCTTGTTTTCTTTTCTTTTAGCTATTGTCATGGCTTACATCAGTAGCCCCCAATCTTCATGCAATTATGGACTTGACCAAATCTAGCATTTGTGATTGGTTCATTGTCTAGCGCTCGGATTGGTGGTGTGAGTGTTTCACCCACCCAGGGATGGAGCCAGGATATGTTGTACTGGGCGGAGAGAAGGTGTGCCTCCCTCTCTTGCTGGTTGATGCCTTCTGTTTGCAGCAGCCATGAATGGCTGCCCTGCCAAACCACCCTGTCACTTGAGCCAACTGGGTATGGACTGAAACCTCCAAGAACTGTAAGAAATAAACCTTTCCTAACATTGGGCATCAGGTATTTAGTTTCAACAACCAGTAAAAAGTAACCAAGACACCTATTCTCCTTCCGCTCTTCCCCCTCCCTTGGTCTTCTTCCCAATTGAACATCTTCTTCCTATTACAACATGACTAGTATAAATTCTGGTCATTATCTATACTTTCAGTTTCTCAAACCAGAGAAACAATGTGATATTTACATATATAATAAATGTTTTATTGCTTTTAAAAGCATAGTTTCAAGGTATATCTATTTACCTAGAAATGTCTCAAGTTTGTCCTTCTCTATGGCTAAGTAGTATTCCATTGTATAACAGAAGCACATCTTCTTTATTCATTCATCAGTTGATGGATATTTGAGCTGTTTCCAAGATTTAGCTACTTTAATCTGTTCTGCTATAAATATGGGAGTGCATATATTGCTATAATATGACACTTTTAATTCTTTTGGGAAGATACCAAGAAGGGGAATAACTGGGTCCCATGGGTCCTTCAGTCCTAGTTTTTTGAGGAATCTGCATGCGAAATTCCACAGTGGTTGCAAAAGTCTGCACTCCCACCAACAGTGGAGAAGGGTTCCTTTTTCCCCACAACCTGCCAGCATTCGTTACTGGTTGATTTCTTGATAAGTCATTCTTTCTGAAGTGGGATGGAATCTCATCATTGTTTTAATTTGCATCACTTGAATGACTGCTGTCTTTCCTCCCCCTTTCCTCTGATCTTCTCCATCTCTTTCCTTCCTTGTGTTCTTGTCTGTGTTTTATTTTAGGTTTTTCCTATTAGAGAGAACATGTGATATTTAATTTTTGAGTCTTGCTTATTTTTCTTACCATGATGATTTCTTAGCATTTTCTTTGTCAGTTCACCTGTTGACAGGCAGCCAAGCTGTTATCAGTTTAGCTATTCTGAGTTGCTCCATTGTAAATATAGATGTGCAGAAATCACTGTAGCATGCTGTTGGTAATTCTTTAGGAATATAATCAGAAGAGGCATAGGTGAATCAAGTTTTACTTATGTTTCTAGCTTTTGAGAAATCTCTGTTCTGATTTCCACAGAAATTTTTTCCCAGAACCACATCAACACAATTTCAAATCTTGCCCTAGGTTAGTTTTCTTGTTTTCCTAATTTTTTCAGCTATTTATAACTATTCCCTGTATCTTAGGTTTGTCCTCTACTGTAGGAAGTAATTTCTAGTAAACATACATTTCCATTAATTGAATGAATAATTACACTTACAAGGCAAATGAGTGACTTGACAGTTCTTATTTAGCTAAATCATACACTGAAATTTGTTTATGAGTTCTGAGTGATACTATAGCCAAAAAAGACCTGATATATTTACATGAATAGGTAAGTAAGTATACTTAGAAGAAAACAAACCTTGAAATGTTTTTAAATGTCCTAACAATATTCCTTTATCTTTGGTTTGGTATTTTATCTATATGTTTCTCACTTCAATGTTTTTCTCACAGATTAAAGTGTAAAAAATAAGATGCAATAATAGGAAAGTGCTCACAACTGAGAAAAGATGCTTCATGACTGAAATATTAGAAAATAAATTCCAAAATAATGACCAATAATTTTAAATATAACTGAATTAGGGATATAAGTGGTAATGACATCCATATAAAACATTTTATTTCTTTTCTATCATTTGTAGGCATTTATACTGCATTCTTATCTAATTCCATGAATAATGGTTTCAGTGAAAATGCAAAAAGCAGTAAACATAATTAATATTTTTACTTAATGATCCAGAGAAAAAAATCTATGTCTAAATTCCAAGCATCACTTGCTTTTCTTCGTACTATAAATCTCTGCTTAAAACTTGATTATGAATATATTATTTTCATTTTATTAATTTGAAGCTTGAAACTATTGAAGAAAACCAAAAAGGGAATTCTATAATAAATTATATTCAAAAATCAAGAACTCACATGTCAGCATTCTATGTTTTCATAGTGGATGTTTCTTTTCTTATTTTATTTTGTGGTCTTTGCTTCTAAATTTATTAAAGATCACTAAATCAGCTTGTTTAGAATGATGGAAAAATAGAACATATATCTATATGTACACACCTGTTGTAGAGTAATTGGTTAAATGCATATAACTGCAGGGCTAACTTCCAATAGGAGGTGTCTTTCTAAGAACAGGGCTCAAACACGGAGAAGTCTATGCAAGTACACAAAGACACCTGTCTAAAGCCAGGAGAGAGTGCTCCAGAGGAACCATATCTGCCAACGCTTTGATCTGGGACTTTTAGCTTTCAAAATTGTAGGAAAATAAATGTCTGTTGTTTAAGTCAGCCCAGTTCTATGGTTTTAAAAAAATTATGGCAACCTACTAGTCATCTAAAAATGTAAATTAAAATCACAAAACTAGATAATTATGGAAAAATATGTATAATACTAAGTGTTGGTAAAGTTGCAAAAATATATATGATAATAAGTGTTGGTAAGTTTGGAATATACATTGGTACAATTTCTTGCCAAAACTGCTGAGGATTGTGTGATTCTGCTAAATAGATGCACAGTATTAGTTGATTGCCTTTGGTTATGGTGAGCTTCTCTCCAACAGATTTTAAAATATATATTTATTTAAATGCACTTCTTTAAATAATTTTTTCCTTATTTTATGTATTAAATGTCTTCTTTTGATAAAGTTTAGATAGCTATATTTTCTTCGGTTAGTTTTCAAATATTTTAATTTGCTTATTTCAACCTTTACATCCCTAAATCATACTTATTTTGGTTCTAGATAATATATATATATATATTATATATGTAAAATATATTGCATATATTTAATTATATATATATATTAAATTGCCAATTGCATTTGAAATTTTATTCATTTAAATACCTATACCAAATGGGTCATTCTGGCTTTTGGTCATGTGAAACAAAGTTAATAAGCTGACTGGTTCAAAAATCATGTTTCTGGTGATGCTGAATTTTAGACTTGTCCAATTTCACTGTACCCCATTCACCACTCAGCCTCACAGCTTACTAAGGAGAAATTCCAAAGTCATCTTAAAAGGAAGTGGGCATTTGGCATAGTTATAAGGAAAATCAACTCTTAAGCAGGACAACAGACAAGTTAATGTGATATGGTAGCTGCATTTAATGACAGGGGATAGAGAGTAATTTAAAGATCCCCATTTAATAATAGAATGGTACCTAATACCAAGCATCCCCCTTCTCAAACTCTAGTAGTTACTGCCTACATTTAGATTGACTTTTTTTTTTTGGTCTAGCATCCACAGTTTGAACAAAGTAACAAGTTCTAGTGTTCTACACAAAGAGCTTGCACTGCAGTTCATAATTCTAACAAATTTCTTATGAACAGAGGAACTCTAAGGCTCCAAACAGGAGCTAATAAGGAGATGGAAATATTATTTCCAATTATTGGGCATTACATGTTACACATTGTACATGTGTACTGAACTATAACAATGTATGATTAAATAATAATAATTGGTAATCATAAAAATTAAAAGAAATATAAATTATACATTGTGCTTAAAACAGATTTTGTTTGTTTGTTTGTTTGTTTGGGAAAAATTTTTTTATTCAACCCTAAACATGCACAGACACTAACACAGCATTCCTGCCATGTTTCTACCATGGCCTCTTTATCTCTCAAACAATTATCTACCAAAAACCTTCAAAAATATGAATACCTGAGTGGAACTGTCTAGTGAATACCTATAGATCATAAAATATGGTAGAAATAAACTATGCAAATGAAAATAAAAGCACAAGCAGTGGAAATGTAGAAGGAACAAAAGATCTCCTTGGCAGAGTGTTTATACTGTATTTCAAATGATCACATTAATTATAAAATTAACGTATCTTCAGGCCAAGGATTTAGCTCAGTGGTGTAAGTGCCTGTCCAGCAAGCACAATGTCGTGAGTTCAATGCCTGGTAACAACAACAACAAAAATTAAACTTAACCTATTTTCTTAAAAATAAATAAAGATATAAATAGTTTTTAGGAAATTGTGCTGAAGAAGTAGCTCAGTGACAAAGTGATTGTTTTCCTATCTGATGCAAGATCCAGGATTCAGTGGGAGAAACAAAGACAAAGAAATAGAAATGGAGAAACAGAAAGAGAGAGACAGACAGACACACACAGACAGAGAAACAGAAAGAGCGAATTTCAGGTTTTCTTTACTATAGTATATTTTACTCTGTATGCCCAGCACCCAGTTTTATAATTTTATTAACACTTAATAAATCCTATTTATGTATATTTATGGATATCAATGTAATTATCTCCTCAGGAAAGAAGTACTAATATGAAATTTTTAGGTCAGAGAGGCTTCATTTTTATCTTCAGGATATTTTGTCCAGTTTTCTATGAGACAGTCTTTATAAATGAATATCAATAATGGATGACTATTGTTTTTGCCACAACTGACCAAAATTTAAAAAGGTCATATGCATCAATAATGTCACATTGTTTAATATTATATTTACCATTAGTTTTGAGTACTGACTCTTATAAGTGAATAAAACTCTCAAATTAATAGCCACAAATATCCTTTAAAAAGTAGAAAAGTTTTTGGCATGTAGACAGCCAGTTTTTTCAGCACCATATATTAAAGAGATTATCTTTCTTCTAATAAATTTGTTTCACTCTTTTGTCAAAAATAAGGTGGTTGAATGTGTTTGGAGTTGTTTTTGCCTCTTCTAATTCTGTTCTGTCATTGGTCAGGTCTGCTTATTTATTTATTTATTTATTTTGACAGCACCATATTGTTTGTATCACGGTAGCCATGTAGTATGATTTCAAGTTCAGATTGTAATGTCCCTGCCTCACTTGGGGCCAAATTTCTAGCCTTTTTATTTTTTATTTTAAGAAAGTATCTTTTTGAGTCACTGAATAAGTTTCTACAGAGTCACTAAGTTTCCCAGGTTGAGTGCAAGCTTGAGATCCTTCTGCCTCAGCTTCTTTGAGTGCTGGGGTTATAGGCATGTACCACTGCACGGAACTGGTTTGGATTTTCAATGTCTCTCAAAGGTCTGTGTATTGAAGGCTGGGTCCCCAGGGAAGCGTGCAGCTGGAAACCAGTGGTACTAAAGATCTATTCAGGTCCTCGTGATCTTTGCCAAAAGAATTAGTAGAGACACTTAAATGCAGTATAAAACCACTTCTCTTATGCTCTAGCACAAGAAGAGACCATGTAGAAGAATTGGGAAACAGTTTCCTATAGCTTCGACAAATGTGAGTCCCTTTTTTCTACCACTCAGGTGCTGGGGACAGGAAAGCATGATACTGCACGATAGCTCACCATGCTCCTTCCTATGTGTGTATCTCATTAACATCTCCTTCTAGGGATGTACTTTCAGTATAATAATGAAGAAACGTCATTTTTCATCAAGGGCTTCTGTTTGGTCTCATGCTGTATGTAGTTTAGGGAGATCCTGAGTTCCCCTTTTGGGCGGAACACGAGCTTAGGTGTGAAAGCTTTAAAGAACAGATTCTCAGGCCTCAGCAAACTTGGTTATCATTGCCAAAATCTAACAGTTTGTATAAAGACAGCTATCCTCTGCAGATGCTGTCTCACTGGTCCTTTAAAAGGCAAAGGAAGTGAGATCACTGGGGCAGGCCCTTGATGGAGAGTGGAACTCTGGCCCCTTCCTATCTCTGCATCCCATGTTCCATGAGATCAGCAGCTTAGCTCCAACACCCTCTCCTCACCATGAAGTTCTGCATCCTTATAGGCCCCAAGCAGTGGATTCAGGCAACCATGGCTGAAACTGTAAGATAAAATAAATCTTTTCACCATTTCAGTTGATTTTTCTCAGGTATTTTGTCACAGCAATGAAAACTAACACACATGATGAAAATGTATAGACTTTCAAAACATCTGATGCTAATGGTGAACTGAATCAAACCAAAACTAAATAACTGGTCAAAATAATAAAATCAGAACAAAGCCCAGATAAACTGCAGATAAACCCAGATAAACTGCAGATCCTTTCATTAATCTGCATTGTTCAACAGAAGAATGGACATGCAGAAAGGAAATAGCATTTAATATTTATAGTTTTGATTGAAAACTGGCATATAACCACCAATTAGAAGCATACACACAAAAATTAAAAATTATGATATATAAACAAGACAGAATACTCTATAGAAGTAGACCCAGGGATGACTCAGTTGTTGAAATGAAAACAGTGATTTTCAACATTGATTGTAAAAAAGGCCAAAAGATCTCTTTAAAAAAAAATGTTAGTCATTCTAGCACAGATGTGTCAACTTAAAAAAAAAGAGCTATACAAATACACAAGTTTAATATCAAGTAAAAAGAAATTATTTGGTGGACTAAACAAGAGACTGTTTAGAGTCACTGTGTGTGAAGATTGGTCAATCAAACTCATTTCCAGAAAAGGAAAAACATTGAAAAACACAAAAAAGTGTAAGATGTCTATTGTGCAATACGTTTCAAACTAATGTTCTTCTTTCTGGATTCTCAGAAGAAAAAGGAAAGAAAGTAAGTGCAGAAAATGTTTTAAGAAATTAATCTATAAAATCGAGAGTCTCAGCATATTCTAAGGAGAATCATCAAAAGGGGAAAACACTATAGTATATCATATTCAACTACTGAAAACAAATATAGAGAATAGATGTTTAAGTCAGCCAGAATTAGAGATGCAGTTCAATAGAATAATAGAATCTGGGTTAATGTGGGTTTGCATTTTGCTACTGCTGTTACCTTTGCCTTTGTCCAGCAGTTGGCCGTACTTCCCTGTGCTTGGAGCAGAGTTTGCTGCACTGGATGGAATTTCTCAGCTTTGCTGCTCCACCTAGCCTTCAGCAGATTTTGTGCATCTGTGCTACAGTGACTGCTCTCTATACTCTGCTTCCTTCCCAAGGCATGGGCTGATTTCATCTTCTTTTGAGACAGGCTTGTGGCAGAGGCAGACTGGGTTTCACTTGCCCTGGAAGCCTCCACAGAGGGTGTGCCTTGTTCATCTGGCCTTGAGCATGGGCTTTTTTTTTTTTTAACCATTTTTCAGACTTGCATGTGCTTTCTCTTGGCCTGCTCCTAATACCCATTTGGTATTGATGCAGAATTCTGAGCCCACTACAGTACCTGTCCTCTCCTGATGTGGAAGGTTTTTGTATTTATTCCTTTTTGAAACTCAAGTGATCTCTGTTTCTGTACTGAAAATTGCAACATTGCTCTCACCCAAAGACAGAGAGGTTTTGATTTTTCCTTTTCTAGAATTAAGTTTTAATGGTCTCTGGAGTACAGTGATTACTACTGATACCCCAGGGTTTTAAGACTTTTGCTTTATAGCAAAACAAGACAATTTGGCAAGGCTTCGCATCTGTGCCCCAGCAGTAGCTGTTGGGCTTCCTCCATAGCTTGAGGAGGTCTCTCTGGTCTTCTGTGACTTACTCTTTCTCATGAGTCCTGCGCAGAGGGAGTGTGAAAATAAACCTCCCTTGGGTCTGAGGATTATAGTTATTCTTAGTTTTTTTGTTAATTTATATTTGCAATATATAATAATGACATTCCTCTTGAGGAATTTTGCATTCCCCTTTCCCTTCTTTGTTTTCCCATCTCTAGATTCCCTTTCATACCACAGCCTATCTTTTATTTTGCTCTTAAATTATGTTCTAACTATTCTAACCTGACCTGTCATCTCACATCTGTTTCTTCATAATGTGTTACAGTTTTACCCACTTTCTGCTTCCTTGTTTGTGAAGCACTTATATCATCTTTTCTCTGTCTGAGGGCAAAATATCTAATCGCTGTATATCACCTGGTACTGGAAGGGATTACTTCTCTCTAAAATTCAGCTCACTGTGACTTGTGACTTCAGTTGTCATGGGGACTTCATAAAAAGTTGTAATTTTAAAGATTTGTCCTTTTCTTTCTGGACAACTTTGGAAGTGATACTATTTTGAAGCTGTCAACATCCTAAGCAGAACATTAAGATATTTTATTTCATTACTTACACTAGATTAAAAAGCAATCTGTTGAGATGTGCTACAATCAGAGTATAAACACCCCACATGCTTATTCGTGTCCTCTTGTTGTTGCTAGAATTAAGTAAGGATTTTATAAAAGAAAGAAAGGAGACCTTTACTGTAAATGCTAAAACTAGACTACCTGATATATCTCAGAGCTGAATTAGACTAGTGAGCTTATCATTTTTTAAGCTTTGACGAGCAGAAATGTTAAATCCAATTTAATTGGTGTTTTTGTGATGACATGAAATAGTAAGAAACAAAACAAACCAAAGAAGTACTTGCTAGTTCTTCTTCCAATCACTATATTCCTGGCACAACTTTTGGGTTGGAACAGTGCTCATTCATTCCGTCCTTGTGATGCAGACAGATATACAGAGTGTTAAACTCTGTGTGCTTCTGTTTTCAGTGGTGGCAGTTTCTGGAAAGTTAGAAAGGACTGTATTCATGTTGACCTTCTCAGAAATTAGATATAACTGTTCAGTTTTCTGCTTGCCAGAGACATTTTGTTTTTTAATAGGTCAATGGATATGAAAAGCTAAATCATAGTACTACCTTTTTGTCAAGAAAGCAAAATGTCTGGCTTATAATAAACATTTAATAATAAATGAATGAATGAATAATTTCTGATTGTGATGGTTAATTAAGATTCACACATCTTAAAATTAATGAATTTCTCCTCCAGCCCCAGATGTTACTGATAGCTAATTGTTACTCTCAGCTTAATGTTTAACTTTTATTTTCCTTTTCTTGTTTCTTTAGTGAGGAATTGGAAGAGGCAATATTAGAGATCATTATCTCCACAGAATTAACTATTTTAACAATTCTATTTTAAACAAAAAATTGTATCATTTCTTCTCATTTTTAGAACAAATTCAAATGCTTTTCAATTAGCTTTGTGTTTCTTGTAGTTTCTTCTAACCTCTGGCCATACAGTCCTCCTCTATAATTTACAAAATGCACAGTAAAAAGAAAATTATGTACTCTTTCTCTTTTAAATTAGTGTGATAACAATATCTCTTGTAACATCTTCTTTTTTCAGGGTTGAATGAAAGAATAAATAGAAATATTTTGCACTGTCCTGAACTATGTTACATATTCATTATGTATCTGAGTCCTTGTCTAAATTATGGACTCCTGTTAAATATATGAGGATTTAAATTACTTTGTTTCCTCAGAAACTAGCATGTAGTAGGCACTTTAAAATTATTGCCATGATAATAACTAGAATTCTATACAAATTAATAAATTTGTAACTCCTTTGGAATTTCTTATCAAATTTAATATAGAGCCATTTAATGCAAATCAATAGTTAGAGCTATTTAAATAGAAGTGAATAAATGGTCCCCATTTCCTTGAGCATATCTATTCCAATTCCTAGGTGATTTATGAAAGGTTACTTGAATTTCTTTGTGCCTGTAAAACAGGAATAGCATTTATATTGTATTATAAATTCATAACATAATATAAAATTTATTATGTATGTAACTTATATATAAATATATTCTGTTTATTGTATGCACAGAAAAATATTTATCCTTGTGCTATTTGACCCTGGTGTTACAGTTTCTAGAGGTTTGCTGTAGTTACAATTTACATGTTTTTATTTCTTTTAGATGTTCCTTTAGTAGTTTCACATTTCTATGTCTTAATAGTACTAGCATTTTTAATGAACCAAGGGAAAAAAGAATCAAATCTTGGCTTTCTTATACTATTATCCAACTTTCACATTTAAGTCATATTTTTAGTATTCTCAAAGATAATTCAGAGGTCCCTTGGGGAGGCTCTATTAATTCTAATAACTACTCTCAAGATACTTATTGTCCTCAGACTAAGTTATAAATGAAGTTGGGATCTTATTCCATTTTGCTTGTTAAACTTTAAGATTCTAAGAGAAGTAACCATTTTGGCCCTATTTATCCTTGCTTTTCAGTCATTAATATTATATCTGAAACATAGTGTGTTAACACTAATGCATTTATTCAAGAGACATTAGTTAATTCTAAATGTAATTTTACATATAATTTAAGTTCATATTTTCCATATTAAATGGCACTTGTGATATGTTATTATTTCATCATCATGCCTAAAATTATCATTCTTCATTCTAAGATCATGTTACTAATGATAATGTCTTTTAATGAACTTGTTCCACCAAGTTCTACAAGAAAATAATACTCTCATTGGTGCTAAATATTTGAAGTATTGTAGTCCTTTAAAAATATATTTATTATTGAAAATTGTTATTTTTTAGAGTCATACAACATTTCCTGTCCGAGTGCAACAATTGTAAAGAATTACTATCCAAAAAAAGAATTGACTCTAATAACCATGGTATTTTGATTTAAAATTAAGTTAATATGATCTAGTTTTTTAGAAAGAGATAAATTAGAATATTGTTTAAAAGTAGAAAACAACCATAACCCACATCAGAAGACATACATGAAAGTACAGAAGTAATAGATGTCTAAATATAGCCCTTTCTTAAAGTTTTTATATTTTCTCATAAGGTTAGTATATTTTTGCAGTTGTTTTCCCAAAAATATTTTAATAATGGTATAATTAGACTATCAGTATAATTCTTTCAGTTAGCATGATTTCATATCCCTATGAGGTACTTATTTAAGACTATGTTGGTGATGTTCATAGTGCTAAAAATGATCACTCAGAAGGTTGAGGCAGGAGGATTTCAGCAAGTTTGAAGCCAGTCTGGAATTCATAGTCAGTTTAAAGCCAGACTGAACTACACAGCGAGACTATGTCTCAAAAAAAAAAAAAGTAAAAATAAGCATTGTATGAAAAGTAATATATTTTTAAATACATGTGAATATATATTTAAAATATTTTGTTAAATCAATCACTAGAAATTACTTATAAAATCTATTTTAAATTTACCCAGATTTTAAAAATTATTTTATCTATAAACACTAATATAATACAACATAAGGAACTCTAGATAAGGTGGAATATTTTCTCATAAAGAAAATTGTATTTTGCTCTAAAAACATGACAACAGTACAGTTTTAATTACCTTCTATGTTTTGAAGAGTGGCAGCTAGGCCAATGACATTTTTTTGTCCTTAAAGAATATAATCAAATAAATAGTAGATGAAGCTTTTGTTGATTCTCGGATATGTAAATTAAGCATGATATTTAACAAGTTGTTTTGTCATCCTGATGAGTGGAAACATTGATTTGCAAGACTAATTATGCTCACTACTTTCAGAACAAGCAAAGGGTTCTGTAGTATGTAGCTTTGTAGGGCATCACAATTGGACAGGCAGGTTCTCTGCAGGTCAGGCCTCCTCAGAAGCTGCCCGGGATGTTTACATAAAACTCAGTGCAGCAGGGGATGTGAAGTTTATAATTTAGTAAATCACCATGATGCAATTTTGCATTTTGAAATTAACTGGATTTGTCTGCTTAGACACCTTTCAAATGTCTATGAGGGTCTGGATGTATAAAATAGGCTGATAATTACTAAGATATCTTTAGTGGTACAATAAGTTCAGATCTTTATTAGTTCTCCACCAAGTGCATCATGAAAATTTTCTGTTGGTGATCTAATAAAATGTTTTGTGAGTCAGTTGAGATACACTGAGCAAAACTTTTTAGCTCTAGAGCTTCATTGAGAATCCCAAGAGAAGACTTAAGTCTTAGGTTTTGGAATTATACATAGAAATATAGAAATAATGACATTTTCCAAAGAAAGAAGTATATAACTACTTTAACAGAAAAATATGTATATGAAAAATCATATGTAAAAACATATATGAGCTACAGTGAAATTCATTTCGTGGAGTGCAGGAATATATTTCCTAGACACACTTTTGAAAAATTGTTTCTATTAAACACATTTGGGAGCTAAACCTATGAGTTTTAATTTGGTGTCAAGGACAGGTAGAAAATACACATAATCTAGAAATGTATGTGGAAGTGTCATTATATCACGGAAAGTAGAGTCACCTTTCATTGTCCCTAACTGTGAAGCTTGCCAACAGATGTATACAAGAAACCAAGTGAGACTACCCTCCTATGGCTAATTCTGGCAAGAGTCATCAGTGAGGTTTTCACATGAAATCTTTCCTCAAAAATCAATTTGCATTCATCATAGTTGCTATATTTTTACTAGAGAAGTCAAATTATAGAAGGAATTATATGTCCACTCTAGCATTTATAAAGGACATTGGAGACTGAATGTCAAGGCAAATTGTGGAGCTGATAGTAATATTCTTGCTAGTTGCAATCGATATACATATTTGCAAAAGCCAAATCTGTGCCATTTATAGTAAGCTATAATGTTAAATGTTTATCTTCTATCTCTTTTGCTTCTCTAGTATTGGAATATATGTGGACAGTTAGTCTCCCTTAAAAGTCACATTTACAGAAGTCAAACTAGTTTAATATCATCTTTACATTTTTTTTTGTTTTCCCATCTTCGATACTAGCCCAAGTCCTATTTCACTTGTATATTTCAAAAGATTAATTAAACCTGCTGTATGACTACAGAGAGAGTTGGGGGAAAAAGACTGTTGAAGAACAATTTCATGGACCATGTGCTATGTTAGGAACACCATCCATATTATTTGCTTCAGTCTACACAACAGTCTTGTGAAGTTGGATGTTGTCAAGCAGAGAAGTACAGATGTTAACAACTCAGTCTCTGGGAAACCAAGCAACTAGCCCACCTCCCTGGTAAGCAGCCATGGCTCAGGCAAAGGGCCGAGGAGAAGAACCAGCCAGGATCTCCCAAGATCCACACCATGTTAGAACTTAGGGTGTCAGGAAACCAGCAAACTCGCTGGTAAGCAGCTGTGAGCCTACCCGTGTGCAGGCTGAGAATCAAACATCCCCCACACACACAACTCCCCTGCCCCCATTAGCAAATGGGAGCCAGAGGTCTTAGCATCTCTTGCGAGGTTGACCATATGTAATATAGCAAATAGGGTGGATTTTCTTCTACCATCTCTTTGAAGGCAAATATTGTTAACACTGTTTTGCTTTGTTGTGATTAATTGTATTGCTCTATTAAATATTCTGTTTTGATAAGTTCTGTAAGGTTCTGTATGGTTCTGTATTTGGTTTGATTTGGCTATACCTGATTCAAAGAACAACTATTGTGAAGATAACTAGATATACTATGGCACCTATTACTGTTATCCCAGTAACCTGATGTGACGTTCTGTACCAATTTCACTGCAGTGTCTCAGCTGGCTTTATTCTGTCTTGTTCTGTTGCATTTCACTACCTTCAAAATAATAAAAAATTATTTAAAAAATTAAAATTAAAAAAAATACAATATCTAGCAAGCCAGCTGCAGAGCTGCTGTGCAAACCAGATCTGTCTGGCTTCAAGTCTGTTCCTATTTCATAACATAAGGATTTTAATTATGGAGGAAAATTTGGTGACTCAGTAAATTTATTCATTTTAAGTATGTTATGGTTTGTGTTTGGATATTCCCCAGAAGCCTTATGCAGTCTTAGCTAGGGCTTTTTTAGAGGTGGCTGAATCTACAGTGAATGACACTGGGAATAAAGTTGTGTGATTATTAAATCAGCCCACCCATTGGTTTGGCACCACCCTAATAGCAGTAGCCTAAACAGAATATAAAAAGGACAAAAAGATGCTGTTAAGGTCCCTTGTTGATTTTGCTGTATTCTGCTGCCATGAACTGTTATTCCTCTGCCATGTGCCACCTTGCCTTGGAGCAGGTGATTATGAACTGAAACCTCTACACATTGTGAGATAAATAACTTTCCAACTTTAACTTTGAGTGCTGAGTGTTTTGTCTCAGCAACAAGAATAGCAAATAAGACATGGTGCTTCTAAAACAACACTTTTAACTAGATACCAGCTGATGTTTAGCAATTATAATTGATGGGAAAATTCAAGCAGTTTATTTTGTTAAAATAGCCATAGCTGTCTTGTCCAATATTTTAGAAATTCGGCACAAGTGAAGAAGTGAATATTAAAATTAAGATCAAACTAAAAACTTCTCAATCTCACTGACCACATTTTGAGTGTTCAGTGAGCATATGTGGCCATCATACTGGATAGTAAAGACTGTAAAATATTTTCTAAACATAATGATCATCTTGCTAGACAGACTTGATTGGTGTGTGCGAGGGGGAGAGAGGTTGATACACATTGTCTTTGGCTTTGGGTGGGATTACATCTTGAGGTTTCAACATTGAGTTAAAAACACATTTAATACACCTAGCCTACCAGGCCTTACAGACAAGGTGGCATCTAGCCTTCCTTAAATGTGCTCAACGCTCTACATTAGTCTACAATTGAGAAAAATCATCTCACACAGAGACCATTTAATAACTCAGTGTAGGGCTACATATCTCATGTGGCTTGACCGGGAGCTGTGACTTACTGCTACTGCTCATCATTGAAAGACAAGATCTATCTCATATAACCATCCAAGGAAAATATCAAATTCAAAACTTGAAATATGGTTTCTACTAAATATACATCTATCATTTTCACACTATCATAAAGTTGAAAAGTCATAAATTAAATTATCATAAATCAGATCACCATAAGTTAGGGACTATCAGTACATACAGGTACAAATATATATGTGTGTATATTCACACATACATATTCTCACATATATATGCATACATGCATATGTGTATATATATTCTTTTAAATTTATTCACACACAAATGCTAATATATTAAAACAAATTCACAAAGACATTATAATCAGGGCCTGGAAACTCTTAAATTTACTTATTGATTAACAACCTCCATTCCCTGTGCGATGGGTTTTAAAGTACCTTCTGGTACCTCTATGTCTTGAAAGTAGTTTGAAGATGATTGTTTTGGGGTAATTATCTTCATCATCATTATAACTGTTATCTATAATTACAGATATCAGAGGTGCAATGGATTTTAAAATCATGTCGTTCAGTCACCTTACTTTGCAAGAGTCATCATCATCCTTCAAACTTAAGATCTTGCTTGTTTTTCCTCTTTGCTTATTTTAAATTTCCATTTGCTACATATGGAGGAGAAAAAAACACTAGAAGTCTTTATTTGAAATCCATGGACTAAGCTAAGCAGACAGGATGTTCATAAAAATAAATATATTATTTTCATCATTTGTTGTATATAATCAAGTCCATGTGTCCACACAGACTGCAACAGAATTAGAAAGCACAGTAACAACCCAAATGGTAACAGTTGTCACTCAAAAAGTATGTGTAATTTAAACTTCTCACAAAATAACTGGAATTCACATTTTAAAAGACTTAACAGATAGTAATAAGGAATTCAAAAATAAACTGGGCAGGCATCAGAATTGATCAGAATGTAGTTCACTGTTGGAACCCTTGACTGACTTGGAAACAATACATAAAATTAAAATAAACATTTTCATATTTGATAAAGGGACCATACATTTTGTTGCAAACACTGGAGAGTAACTGTAATCGATAAATTTAGATTTGTGCAATAGAATAGATTCCGCTAGCTTGTTTAAACTAAAAGTGAAAGTAAAATTGGAAGACTTAAAGCAATTATTAATGATCAGAAATTTCCTTGCCTTCTTTTTTTCCCAATTTTTATGATATACAAAGTCCAGAGGACAAGAAATGTTGTTCTCTATCAGGCTTGATTTGGTTTTCATTGCCATTATTGTGGATATGTAATAATTCTTTCCATATTTCTCAAGTTTAAGTGTTCATAATTTGTTATGTTGATTTTTGTAACCTTTTGTGGAATTTTAAAATACTGGCATAACAAAAAATGTCATGCCAGCTCTGAAAAGTTTTCATTATTTCTGATGCTATTTAGATCCTGTCCATCTATTTAATGTCAAATGCTTGAAACTTGCTTAATGATTGCTGAATCTTTGCAGTTTTAGATAATTACCATCTTTGAAATATTATTTTCCTCTAGGAAATTAAATGCTATTTATGATGCATTCACTTTTTTTTTACATGCTGCTTGGAAATAACTTCTCATTATCGGCATGGTCTCAAAAAAAAAAGCCACTGAAATATAGAAATGGGCATTTCTCACCCAGTGTCTTCCAGAAGGCTTTGTGTCTGGCAATGTGTTAGAATTGAGAAATTCGTAACAAGCACCCTGGTGCTCAGGGCACTTGCCTTGTAGCCCGTGAGGAAAAAAATGCTGTCAAATGATCCCCATCACATGTTAACACACTGCTTTCCCTTACATAGTGCTGTGAAATAGCTTTCTCTCTCCAAAACTAACTATAAGCAAATTTCATGGAAATCCAATTAAGACTACACATTATGATTATTACATTGTGGTTAGGCAGATAAATGGTTTTTCATTAGCTTGATGAAGTTGGGAGTGCTGTTGTTTCTATCATGGATAGAAACAGAACCTTTGGTTTTGTGGCATACAAGGATTTTATGTCTTTTCTTGGATAAAATCAGGTAGGGGGTATTTTGTCTATCTGTCTACATAGTTTGCTACTTATAGAATCCAGTCACATACTAGAAATACGTGTATGCATGTATATGTGTGTGCATGTTTGTACTGTGTTTATACAACATAAATCTTGGTTACATATTACAAACACATTGTTTTAAAGGAATGACCAAGTAAACCATGGAATTCGCTTTCCCACTCTGGTACTTAGAAAAAAATGTTAATAAGGACTAAATATTTCCAACAAGATGACTTCAAGGAACACGGATATCAGTCAACAGTGTGTGAAAACTTTTGGTCAATATCTCAGTGTCTTACCTGTTGCTCTTTAGTGGCCTCTGGGTAGAAAAAATGATCAACAAAGCTAGTGTGCATAGCAGAAAGTTTAATTATTTTTCATTGTGCTGCAAAATAAATTCCTCTATATTTAATAAAATATGAAAATATAGTACTAAAAAGTAATGTTTATGTAACCTCCCAAAACAACTATGAGCCTTTTGTTGTATTTCTTCCTGTATATCATACAGGTATTTTAAAATAGTTACAAATCTCTCACTTTACATTATGAACATACAATTAAGATTCCACTTTAGCATTTGTATGTAATAGGCATATTTTCATGTTAATATATTCATTATTAATAATATTAATATGATGGCTTTATAGTGTTTGATACACTTGCCATTCTGTTCACCATAATTTAATGAACAATAATATAGAATAAACCTAACATCAAAGAGTAAAGATACCTTGTAAAAATATTAATCAAAACCCATTCATATCCTTTTTGCCTTACTCTTTGTGTGCATGTTACTTACTGGATAGTTGTGTCCATATCTCGTTTCATTGAGATGTTCTCTGGTACATGGGCATCTATCTGTATTCTTGTACAAATATTGTGTCTAGTCTGTGGAAGATAATTAATCAGAGCATATCACCATGTCCAGTGCCTGATTAATAATTTCACCTAGCTTTCAATAGCATCAGAGAATCTACATCCTAAAGAAGCTTGCTTACCCAATAGCTGATAGGAGTTGGTAGTAAATGCCCAGTCCCTCCGCCCTTAATTGGGAAAACTAAGAGCAGCACTTACCTATGCAGCAGCAGCTGAGTCTGAATGCCATCTTTATTTCTTCCACTTTAAATCAGTTCATTCTTCTCCTACTCGTATTTTCTTGGAAGGTATCCCAAATACTGTATTATTTACTTAAAACCTGAAGTTTTTGTCCTTTTTAGGGTAGTGCAACAGCTTTCAAATACTACTCTTTTAACCATTTACCCAAGAATTATGTTGCTTAGACAATTAGAAAATTAGACAAAACAAAGCAAGACATCAGACTTTAGAAATTCTATTATTTAATATTGTCAGTGTTTTCAAATATAAACAAAGGTGTTTAAATAACTAAGAAGCTATTTTCATTTGAGCATCTGCCAAACTACAAAATATTCAATTTGAATTAGAAAACAATTACTTATAACTTGAAAAATAAAGTGTCTCATTTTAAAGTTATTTTATTTATAATTTGATAAATGAAAGTAGCATCTTTGAAAATTATAATTTGATTTAAAGTTATTTCTCATTGTGAAATATTTCATTATTACTTATGATTAATAAATGAAAACAGTATCTCATTCACTATAAAGTGACTAAGCATCATGTCCCATTTATGTGAGGTATAGATGAACTCTCTTAAATACCTGTTAAACAGGGACAATCAGAGGATGAAAGAGGAGGTTTTGGAGGAGATGATGATCAGATGTGGCTTGAGTTTCCTCTCACCAGCTGGAGAAGTCACTGTTACTCACTGGTTGTGTGGTACACACATAGCCAATTCTAATTAGCTTTAGCATTCATAAAACATGGATACTAAAATCCACAGAGCATTAAAACTGAGGTAATGGATATGAAACAGTGGACCTAATGGCATCTGTTAAATATACAGATAATACAGTAGTAGGTAGGCTCATTTTACAACTTTAATGCATTTTAAACTAACTTGAAAAAAATTCTTCCATTTTCTATGAGTCTATGCAAAACTATGGACTCTATCTTATGTGTATCTACTATAAATACTTAACAAACATGAAATTTAGTTTCATGCAGAAATTTTATGCACATGTAGTTACATTTGCTTGTTTTATTCTTTCATCTAGTATTTCTAAAATTAATTTTTTCTCTGAACTCTTGAGGCTTGATAGATGTTGAAACTATATCACTAGAAATGAAACATTTTGAACCTATGTGCTCTGCTAAAGTCTTTGCCACATTTTGGAGAGGGGGGGGAAACATACAATTAGCTTCTCCCTATGTATTTTAAGGAATATTTTTATTTGCAAATGTTTTCTTTTTTCTGCTAGAGTATGTAGGAAAACAGGTACATCTTCTTCATATAAAGTTGTAGAATTTGCAATTTCTAGTGAGCCAAAATGTGTCTCTGAAGTCTGACTCTACTTTGTTTTTGAAATTCATTTTTCTGTAAGCTTCTACCTTGCCTGATTGGTCTCAGTTTTGTCCATTCCCCCCTTACTCTTCTTTTCCCACACCATTGTCTGCTTTGGATACTAAAATGGATTGCCAGTCCGTCTATAACGCTACACCGGATTTATTACAAAGTTATATATGTTATAATTTGTTTTCATGGAAAGGTTATGATAAGCCTGGATAATGTCAATCATTTTAATAATGCTTTTGTTACTAAACAAAATTCTGGCATGCAGAAGATCTCTAAGATGATCCCCAGAATGCTCACTGTCTATAAAATCCACTCGCTTGGGCCTAGACAGGAGCTCTATGAAAGGACATCACTGCCTTGTGCTATATGCTGTCTTGCTTGTGTTACATGATACGTTACAACACAGTTTTCAGATATAATTAAAGTCCCTAATTAGTTGACTGTGAGTTTATCAAAAGAGAGATTATTCTGGGTAACACTTGCTCAGATGAGTGCTTAAACGACAAGACGCTGCAGCAGACTATGCAGTTGGCCCGGACAAAGCAACAGCCGTGCTGTGAACTGCACCATAGGCAGCCCGAAGGCATCACAGAGGCATCCTCAAGCCTCCTTATGAGCTGTTCTGATCAAGTCAGCAAGAGAACAGGGACTTTAGTTGTATACTACAAGGAAATGATGGTGCACAACGATCAGAATTAGCTCAATAGGAAACCCTATATTCTAGATCAGATCACATCCTTGCCAAACCTTCATTTCAGCCCTTAAAATCCAGAACAGAGGACTTAAGGGTGCCATGCTGCAGTCTTCTGAACAATTCTGAACAACAGACACCATGAAATAGTAAATGGTACTTATTTTAAGATCTCAAATTTTTGGCAGTGAGCAATGGAGAACGAATATATCCTTTATACTCTGGTTCATACAACATTTTATAATCATTCTCTGGACTTTTTTCCTGCTGTGATTTTCTTATAGAGATTTGCTCATCTTTAAAGACTGTGGAGATTTTCTTACTTCTGAGTATTAAAGAATATAAATGTACTTCAGAGTTAAAAGAAAGCATACAGGTCTAACTGTAAAGACTTGTAGACAGTTTACTAATGTTGAACTATAGTTTGGTGGAACCAGATTGCTCATAATAATGAGATAATAATAGTACTGATAGTATTAATGGCAAACTGACACTTCTCATTTATTAGTCAATACTAATAGATGATTAGTATTAATTAGTAGTACCAATAAGCAGTAATACATAAACATTTCATCTAAACATTCTATTTTCATTATCCTCACTTAACAGAAGAAAATAACCTCATAAAAATGGAGTGGCTTGATGAAATAGTCATTAAGAGAAACTGGGTAGTAAAGAACTCTGCCTGACTCCAGAGACAAGATTTTGATGATGATTGCACATTTTGTGAGTTTTAAAAAGAAAGGCACATTTTAAAGGCTATGGAACTGGAAAAATTTATAAATGTGTGACAAAATACCTGAGGAAAAACAACTTAAAAAGGAAAGATTTTAGCTTACAGTTTTACAAGTTTCAGTCCATGAAAAGTTGGTTCCTTTGCTTTCAGGGCTATGTTAAGCCAGAAACATCACAGTGAAAGGGCATGGTAGAGAAAAGCTATTTATGTCCTGGCAACCAAGAGAAAGAGAGAGAGAGAGAGACAGACAGACAGACAGAGACAGAGAGAGTTACTGACAACTTCTTCCCTCTGTTTTTGTTTAGATTCCACACTATCATTTCAGACATTCAAGGAGAGTCTCTGTGTTCAGTTTGTCATTCCATATACCAATTGTCTCTGGAACTCTCTCTTAGACACTAAGACACAGCTGTGTGCTTTATTAATTTTATAGACAATTCTCCATCCAGTCAAATTGACAATCAAGATTAAGATTACCCATAACAATGCGGAATACACAGAGATAAAAATAATTTGACAACATTTAAATTCAATCTTTTTAAGTACTTGAGAACATAATGCATTAAGTTTCAGGCCAAACGAGTATAGGTTTCAAAGATACCAAACACTCTACAAACATAAGCCTGGAAATCTTACTCCAAGTTGAAGTTTATTGAGCTACTAATGAAATTAAATAGGGATTGAACAGGTTAGTATAACTTACTTACTAGAATTTTATAGATAATTTAAACCAATACCATAGTGATATGAATCTTGAGCAAACAACATGCTCAATATTGCCTAACATCACTTTCCAACTGATTCTGCCAAGAAACAACAAAATGAAAAAGCAAAAAAATACAAATTTGTGTGTGTATATATATATATATGTATATATATATAATAACTAAGATGATTATACTACTAATTCTATTAGTTCCTGGAAAATAATAGTGAATACTCATTAGATCAATATTGTGTGTCTGCATCTGATAACCTAAGTATCCCTTTTGAAGATAGCAATATGAAATATAACAACCATTGTTAAATTCCTATCATCTTGGTTTGAAAGCTTATATTATTATTGTTTTGGGTTTATTGTTGTTTCTTTTTCTTTGTTTTTCTTTTATGTGTTTTTTATCTTTTACATAAAAAATATTAGCATAAAAAATGAAACAACAAAAAAGATCAAAGGAGCAAGGTAAATGCAGTTGAAGATTCAAAATCTATTCTTGGCCCTAAACTCTTAAGTGCTTTTCTTGAAGATGGAATAAGGGTTCTTCCTTCCCTTTGCAGAATCATAAGAAGTTTTAAAATCATGCTTAGGTGGGCATTAGACAGGCCATAACCAGGAGAAAGCAGGTAACATCAACAAAAGCAACAACAGAAAATTAAAAACTTGCCAAAAAATTATAGGTAGTTCCAAACCTTTGAAATATAAACCTTCAGATCATATCTATTGAATTTTTCAATTTTTACATACTTTAAATCTTCACCTGTGATGAACTCATTACTTTTATGGTTATATGTAGGAATCCAAAGAGTTTCTTATATGCCAATGCTCTTAATGTCCTTGGGATTTTTTATGAATCCCAGTTATTTCCACGATGTTTCATGCATCACAGTTTCTGCTATATAAGTACCAGAACACAGCCATGTACCTATGCACGATTTCCATCCAGCCCTCTGGCAATGCATCAAAAACTAATTACTCAGGACAGGTACTATACAGGCCACATCTAATATACCCATTCACTGCATTTTTGCATGCTGTGTAATTTAATGGGCATGCATAAAATGCAATATTCTGAATATCTCTTCAATAGGTTAGTTTTTTACTACAAATCATAGCAAGCAAGTGTCACATCCATCCTAATAAATTTTCTGCTCAAATCAATGGGCTTTAAAATAGGAATCCATAATAGTGACAGGTTTTGATGCCTTTGCTAAAAATTTATATTTATACAAATAGCGTCCACGTTATTCTTGACCCTGTGGCAGAGGAGGCTAATAATCAATACCTTTATATCCCTGTGAGGACTGAATTGTCTCTTGGAATATGCTAATTAAAGGTCAAACATAATGCTGACATTTTCTGCATAACTGAGATAATTTCATACAATAAAATAAATTTTAACATAATATGCTATTTTGATGAAAATTTGTACCAAATGAAGACTACAAAAACCCAGGTTTCTGATCGTGAGTTATTTATTGTAACCTAAGGAGTCAAAGCTATAAAAGACAATTTTCTCTGCTTCCTGTTACTGTTATTACTCATAAATGGGGGTGGTGGACATGGTTTGTACGTGTGTGTGTGTGTGTGTGTGTGCGCGTGCACCTGTGTCTTAAGGTACTAGTGCAAATTATGCAATATTCTGAGATCTTTTTCTACATGGACACTGTGTAGGTAGAAATGCAGCTTAAAGCAATAGAATGCATTACTTAATGTCAATACAGATTTCAGTATAATTCAAACAATGATTTTTTGAGGGGAGAAATAAATGAGTTGAGCAGTATCAGATGTCTACTCAATTTTACACTACAGATACTGTGTTTAAAAATTTACTGTTGAAGTTGAAAAAGTAATTACTTTGCAGCTATGGAACTATTGTCCTTCAAAAGATGAGTTAATGATTTGATCTTGGCCTTAGGAAAAAAACTGAAGGCGATACAGGAAAGATCCACTAGCACAGAAACATTCAAATCCAGGAGAAATGACAGAAGCAGACATTTCAGATGAACTGAATGAGGAATAAATTATCATAGGCACACTAAGAAACCACAGGAACTTATGATATAAATTAGAAATGCAAACAATCCATTTGAGTCTTCCTGGATTTGCTGATTGATCAATGCCCCTGGAAAAATCACTTGTTATTTTAAACATATATTCACCAACACAGTAACAATTTACTACCTTTTGTTACTGGGTTTTTTCTCTTTCTTCTTGGCCAGTGCATTACAAACTATGAACTCTTATTTATTATTTAGAATGGTGTCATCTATGCCTCCGTAGTAGGAGACCGACCTAGAGAAGTATCAGGATCATAAGTTTGGACGATACATGCAACTTCCAGAGCATCCATCTCTAATCTTGTTGTAATCAACTCATTCATTATTAATTGATAAAAACTAAACAAGACAGGAAAAATACAAATACTAACCAAAATCTATAGTCACATTTATAATGTCTTTTACTTTCTGACATACATACCTATAATTTCTAAGACATAATTAATACAATAGTGAAAGTGGCAAAATACACTGGAGCATGTGTATAGGTAACATGTAAATATTATACCATTTTACAAAAGGTATTGAAGCATGTGAAGATTTTGTCATTTCCAAGGGCCTAGAACCAGTTCCCCACATATAACAAGAAGTAGCTGCATTGTTTCATGCCTTCTACTTCTAGAAGTTTTGGGGCATTTCAGTAAGATTTCTCTCATGTTTATCTTTTACAAGGCAATTATTAACTGTACTTTAATCTCAGTTCAATGATTTTACTATTCTGTTAAATAAAACAAACTTCTACTTTTTAAATAATTAATTATATATTAACATCTATTTTCTCTGTCACCATTTTTTCCCTGGTAAAAATTAATAATAGAACTCCAGTACAGGACAATAATCAGACTCATATTACATTTCAGTCATAATTCTTTTGTTGCTATTTTACCCAATTTCCATTTCTTCCCTTAGGATAATAAAATAAGAACTTTCTTCATTCATTCAAAATTAATTATCCAATATATGCCATGTATTTTGTAAATCTAACATGATGACCAAGCAATATATTAAGCCTGAGAAATAGAATATGATGACCAGATAACACATTAGGAGTTGATTGTGCAATAGAGAACAAAGTCATAAAAAACACATATGTATAATTATAATACATAATTACTAATCCCCAGGGATTCTAGAGTCAGGCAAGTATTTTGTAGCTTTTAGTTCAACTTGACAGCTTATGTGCACAAAATATTCCATAGTACAAATGTGCATAATTTATTGAAAGTCAGTTATTCTACTTGTAAAACATGGAATGTTTAATTTAGAGAAAAATAGATTCTGATTTTTATTTTTGTCCCAAAGTACCAGAAAGAAGGAATATGAATGTTATAATAGTAATGAACTGCTTAATGTTTTGCATCTGTTAATGTACTTTTGCATGTGTTTAGTTAATTCCTGGAACTGGTCGAGCAATTTATTCTACATGGGCTTATCTTACTTCTTCTAGAACACCTTTCTATTTGTAAATTGTAATAAAAAGTTGCTTGTTTCCTAAGTATCTCACTGAAAAATACTATCTCTACCATATTGTTCCTATTCTTCCTATTCCACTCATATTAAATTAGCCAATCAGTCCGGCTGGCTCATAACCTATTTTCTCTGTTGCAGGTATATCTATCAGTGGTGTTCTGGGAACTGCTATAGGGACCCCTTCTCTGGTAATCTTCAGAGACCACCTTTTGCCGGACTCAAAGCTGGAATGATGTCAGTGTAACAACTTAGCACTCCTTTAGCATGGTAGTGGTGGACAGAGTAGAGACCTTTCATAGCAGATCTTGCCTGAAAGACTCTGCATGTGGTAAGAGCTGTCTGATTTTCTGAGGCATAAGGAAAGACTAGTGTATACTAATAAGAATATTTTATGTAACACATAATGTTGTAGTCAGGAATTGCAAGGAAAACAATTACATACAAGACACATAATTTATAGTATTATTTTATAGTAGTCACCCAAAGAGTTAAATACAAGAAGAGCAGAAAATCTGTCTACACACTAAGACCCAAGTAATCCAGCTGAGGGTCTAGATCCTGCAGCAGTGTCCTGCATGAATCCCGCTGAAGATCTAGAGCCCGTGACAATGCCCATTATGAGTCCAATTGGAGGTCTAGAGCCCATGACAATGACCCATGAAAGCCTATTTCATGGATCTGCGCTGGGAAGGCCCAAAGGTCAGCAATGGAAGCCAGAAAGTCTTGTGCCAGCAGGATGACAGATCTGTGCCAACAGGCTTAGAGTTCTGCACTGGAGTCAGGAAGCAATGCTTAAAGTAAGGACCAGAGCTCCTCCAAAAAGTATCACAGCCATACTCAGTGACAACAACGTCCTGAGCTCTTCTGATGATCAGAACAGTGGAGTTAATATCAGGGAGCCAGCACGACAAGCTTCTGCAGGAGACTAAACGACACATGATCTTCCCCTCTGGAGCCAGAAAGTGATGCTCAAAGTAAGGACCAAAGCTTGTCTAAAATTAACCACAGCCATTGTCAGCAAGGTCCTGAGCTGAAAGCCAACACTTCTTCCTCTGCAGTTTTCCTTTATATGTTGCTGGCAACAATCCTCAGGTGAGCCATCCACACTCAGAACCATGCTGATTCAGTTTAGCTGGTATTACAAGTTGACCACCACTTATCAATCCACCACGCCTAATCAAGTAAATATTGTGGATCCTGATAGTAAAATAATTCAAAAGGGGATACAGACATACAAAAGTTCAAGAGGAAGGTATAAGAAGTTCAGACAGAGATAAGGATATAATTTTAAATTTGGAAGTTTTAAAACAGTACCCCAGATTCACATTGATATCACTCAGCCTATTCTCACATAAGACAGCACTTTGTTTTTGTTTGTTCTTACAGCCTTGATCCAATTTTGTAGTTCTGCCTAGAGGCCACTGAGTTCTTCTTGAACACCTATTCAAGCCTCTCCCTTATCCACCTTCCTTATATTCCCAGGGCTGGATATCAGACAAGCAGAGGCAACAATTTAAGCCCACAACACACTGAAAAAATTACCCAACCCTAAATGTTCTCTCCTGCTCTGGCCTTTCCTTACAATAGAAACCACAATAAAGGTAATTCCCCCAAACTCCCCTCCTTTACTCTGTCTCCTGAACACCCATGCACCTTTCCTGAGTGGCCCAGCATGCCAGGGTGACCTGCTGTATTCTCTCCAGGGAGCTGGGAATAAAAAACTATAAAACTTATTAGATTCACTCCCCCACTGTCTCCCTTCCCTCCACAAATATGCTTACTTGTGTGTGTGCATGCATGTGTGTGTGTGTGTGTGTGTGTGTCTGTGTGTGTATTGTACACGTGTGTGTGTGCACAGTGCAGGGAAATGAACCCAGAGACTCACACTGAGTTACATCTCCAACTCTTTTTATTTTATAATTTTGAAATGTGTTCCTACTAACTTGTCCAGAGTGGCCCTGAGCTTTGGACCCTCCTGCCTCAGGCCTTGAAATAGCTGGGATTACATGCATGAACCTCTCTGTCTTCTCTTTCTTAATCTGCCTCTAGTCTCACAGTACCTCACTCAAAATAATATAGTTACAACAATATATTGTATTTTATAGTAAAATTTTATTTAAAAACAGTGAAAAGAATATCAGCATATATGGGAGCAATGCATTTAAAGCACAGATATACGTAACTGTGCAGGATTAATTAAAGGTTGTCAAAGTTTTACAAGAACATTTACAAAACTATTTGATAGCCTGTGGACTAATAATGCCATCTAGTGGACAAATTCAATAAATGCAAGGAAAATTTCTGAGTACTTGCACTTTTGTGGTGTGTGTGTGTGTGTGTGTGTGTGTGTGTGTGGTCATATATGGAAAACTGTGAAATGACTACCGTAAATTTTTGTGTAGAGTCACAGTAAAGGTTCAGTCAGTCGAACCTGTGAAAAATCCATTCCTCCCAGCAATGATATCCAACATCTTCCCACATGTATCTAACAAAGTCTACTTATAATTAGTACCAGGTTCCTCATCTGTCATTTATTCAGGATAAATTAAACAAAATGTTTAATTTCTGAAAGTGTCTGCTAATTTGTATAAATCAGTTCTCACAGAAGATCATTCCAAGAAATATATTCGTGTTCTAATTTTAAATGAGAAATCAAATTCTGTAGCTAGAAACATGTTACACACCTTGCAGCAGTTAATACTTGGAGCTTACTGATATTTTGAATACTATTTGATTAAATACCACACAAAAATTGGATTAAAATTTGATTAAATACCACACAAAAATTCTACCATCTTACATTTCTTTTGAAAGATTTGCATAGATGAAATATCATTTTTATTTTATTTGATTTTAATGAAATCAAATATTTCTATAACCAAAAATATAGCATAGCAGATCTGACATTCCTGTGGATATACTGCAATACTTTTAAAACTATCATTAAGGTTCTTTGAGAAAAATATGATATTTTTAAAACATGAAAATAAAAAGATGAAGGGAAGTATGATAAACAGGTGTCATGGTTTATGTCAGTGGCCCCCAAGCCTTATGCAATTATGCATTTGTGATTGGTTCATTGTCTAGCGCTCGGATTGATGGTGTTACACCGCCTAGGGGTGGAGCCAGGATGTGATGTACAAGCGGGAAGGAGGTGTGTTGCTCTCGCCAGTTTCCACCTTGCTGTTTGTGCTGCCATGAACTGCAGCTACCATGCCACCCTGGCTTGGAGCAAAATGAGTATGCCCTGAAACCTCCAAGAACTGTAAGAAATAAACATTTCTTTCCCTAATTTTGGATGCTGGGTATTTTGTCCCAGCAACCAGTAGAAAGTAACTAAGGCACTAGGATTCCCATCACTGGGACTGAACTATGTGACTGGCACAATTTAAAGGAAAAGCTAAATTTGGTTCCTGGTTTCAAAGGTTTCAGTCCATGGTTACAGGAACACCATGGCAGAAGAGTGTGGCAAAGCAAAGTTGCTCATTTCATGGCTTCCAGAAAGCAAGGAAAGTTCTTCATTAATAAATATGCACAGCCATGTAACCCTCACTACAAATAATATTATATTTCCATTATTGTATCTAAAAAGTTTCCTTGTGCCCCTGTGATCATCCTCTCTTTCCAGCTCTCAGGCACTATTCTGATTTTTTGTCCTATCAATTTGTCTTTCCAGAAAATCCTGCAAATAGAATCAAAAGACATGTAGCCTTTTACTTACCAGACTGCTTCCTATTGCTCCATGTATCTTTGGTTTGTTGTTTGCATTGTTGAATAATATTTGTTGCATGGCCATGTTTCTGTCCATTCACGATTGATGAATCCTTTAAGGCTGTTATTAACAAAGCTACTGTATACATTTGCATATATGCTTATATGAACATACATTTTTATTTGAAGAGTATATATCTAGAGGTAAGATTCCAAAGTCATGTAGAGACTTAAAAATAAGAAAATCTGTCAACTACTTGCCAAAGTGATTGATGTACTTTTCATTATCACTCGCAATATTTTGTTCTTAGATGAGGTTTTGCTAATTTACCCTAGCTGGCTTCAAACTTGCAATCCTCCTGCATCAGCCTGCTCACTAGCTGAGAGTATAGTCATATATGACTATGCTGGGCCACTAGCAATCTTTGAGAGTTTCTGATGGTTTACATCTTTGTTGACACTTGATATTGTCAGTTTTTATGTTATCCTAATAAATGAATACTACTTTCTCATTTTTAATTTGAATTTTTCTAATTAATAAAGCTGGTTATGATCTTACATATATGTGTTTACCATATATCCATCTTTCTTCTGGCCATGAAGCACTTTGTTATATCAATGACAGCAAACTAATTACAAAATTTTTAGGTCTTCTTTATTCTTATTGCTATTCTATACACTTTTTATATATTTCTGAGAGAGCATTATAGTCTTAAATTTTAATCATATATAAGCTTAATTTTTCTTTACATTAAAACTTTTGTTGTATTTGCAAGTTCTATTTTTAGGTGAATACCCACATAAGAAAGTGATATTTGGTTAATGAATTAATCTTTCACACTTTCTTTAACCTGTATTCTTTAGCTCTGACTTACATCTTTGTATTTCAAGAGGTTTGTGTTTAATTCAGTGTTAGAATCTCTTTGTGAACTGAAGCCTTGAGAACAGTGACAATTAATGTCATTATTAATGTGATTAGGCTTTTTTATTATACTTAGTTTAAATTTTTTAATTTGTATATGCTTGTAGTACATAATGTTTACATTTCTTGTGGGAAATTTGTAATGTACATAAGAGATCTTAATTCCCTTTTTTATCCCCTTTCCCTTTTCGTTTTCTGTTCTCCGTCTACCTCCTGATTTCCTTCTTTTTTTTGGACACGTTTGCAATACCAGTGTTTTCATCCTTGATCCTTGTGTAGAATTGGTACCTGTGCATAACACATCTTAATTTCTTTCTTCATCCCTCTCTGTCCTCTTCCTTTCCTCTCCCTCCTTCTTCTGATCCCTTTCCTCTTTTAGAAAGATCTACTTTCCTACCTCCAGTCGTCTTTTTTTCTATTTACCTTTGAGTTCCTGATATGAGGGAAACCAGGCAATATTTAAGCTTGAGTTTTAAAGGACCATTCACTAGTCATTGTTCTACTTCTTCTATATATACTGTTTCTTTTATACCTCTCCACTCCTTTATTCTTTTATGAATTAGAGTTATTTTAAAAATTCCATTTATATTCATCTTTTGTTGATTATATATTTTTTAAGATTTTTATTAACTTGGATCGCAATGACATTACATTTGTAGATCAAGTAAGGGAGAACTGACATCCTAACACTGAGTATTTTGATCCATGACAATAGAACATCTCTCCATTTATTTAGATTTTTTATTTCTTTCATCAGAATTTTGCAGTTTTCCTCATCTAGAATCTTACACATCATTGTTACCGTTATAGATAACTGGTGCATTTTTGGTGCCAACAAAAATAGATTGTGTTTTACATTTTGAATTTCAAGAGTCCCTTCCCACTATGTGGAACCTATACACCAGCAAATTCAAACAAGGAACTTCTGTAGAATGTCTTATAGATTTGCTGTAAATGCTTAGCAACTCCAGGAGTTTGCTTCATTATTGCTGCTTTGTTTTTGAATTTTTATCATCTCTTTGGGATTTTTCTATGTAATCACATCAGCTTCAAATTTGTTTTGTTCCCTCTCACCCTACTTGTTTTATTTTCTTTCCTTGTCATATTTCACCAGCTGAGATTTATAGTGTGATAGTGAACAGGAATGCTGAAAAGACCCTTCTTGCCTTCTTCCTCATTTGAGAAGAAACAATGCAACAAGTTTAATGTTTAAATATATAATGTTAGCTGTAGCATTTTAAAATGGAAATTTTTTTTTGGTCACTACAAAATTGAGTGAAAGGTATACAGGATTCTATTTTATCCTATCTTTCAGCACACTTTTTTCTATGTATCAATGGATACAATTTTTTTAAACTGATGAATTTATAGTGACAAATTAGTCTCACTTAACAGTCATAGTTCATATTAAAATTTCATTCTTGCTATTGTATAATCTGAGTTTTATGTTAACTAGACAGTGACATTTATCCATAATTATGCTATCACACAGAATGGTTTTGCTTTCTTAAGGCTCCATTATGTTCTGCCTTTTATCCCTACCTTTTCACCAGCCCTTTACAACCACTAATCTTTTCATTATATCTGTACATAATAAAAATTGCCTTCTCACAGTGTCACGGAACTGGGATCATGCAATATGTAGCCTTTTCACATTGGCTTTTTCACTCAGTAATATACATATAAATTTCTTCCATGTCTTTTCATGTCTTGATAACTTAATTTTTTTAACTTCTGAATAGTAAATACTCCCTTGTCTGTATGCATCACATTGCGTTTTTCCATTCACCTGCTGCAGAATATGTGGGTTGTTTTCAAGTTTTGGCAATTATAAGTAAAGCTGCTAGAAACAGAGCAGATTTTTATGCAGAAATAAATTTATAACTTATTTGGGTAAATACCAAAGAACACAATTGTTGTGTCATATGGTAAGAGAATGTTTAGTTTTATAAGAAACTGGCACTTTATATTTTAAAGTTCTATCCTAGTTTGCATTTCCATGAGCAACAAATGAAAGTTCTTATGATCTACAAGCTTGTCAGTATTTGGCATTGTCAAATACTGACACTTGGGTCATCTAACAGGTATGCAGTGGTAGCTAAACTGTTGTTTTAGTTTGTAATTCCTCAGTGAGATATTTGAAAATCTTTTATATGCTTCTTTGTCATCTGTGTACATGTATCATTTTGGGTGTACTGTCTATTCAGGCTTCTTTATTCATTTTCAAATGATGTTATTTGCTTTCTTATTATTGAATTTTAACAATTATTTACATATTTTTTACATTTTCCAGATATACCTTTTGCAAATATTCCCCCCAGTCTGTACCTGGCTTTCTTATTCTCTTGAATTGTACATTTTAAGAAATAGTTCCTTTTCAAGTTGAAGAAATTCTTCTGTATTCTTAATATACTAAGTGCTTTTTAATGTATCAATGGATGTTTGTTTTTGGTCAAAGCTTTTTATACATCTATTTAGGTGATATGATTTTTCTTCTTTAGCCAGCAGTTTAACAGACATTGGTTTCATTGATTTTAAATTGCTGAGTTGGGCCAAATGCTTTAGAAATATATATATATATATATATATATATATATATATATATATATATATATCACATTTTTATACATTTTTGTATACAGAAATATACTCTATATTTTCAACATGCTAATAGATATCTTTTTCAACCTATTCTATAAAACAACTGAGTAGGTTATCTCTTCCCTTAAAACCAAATATTTTATTATAATTACAATTGAGTTAGTGCAAGTTTTAACTCTAATAATTTCAAAATCTCTAAAGAACTTTAAAAATGTTTATGTGCACACATATTACACTTTAAAATATCTCTTAATATAAATGTAATATTAATTACACTAACAGCTAGTTATACTAACAGCTAATCTAATAGCTGAACTATATCCAAATAGAAAAATGTATAAAATTTTCAATTTAAAAATGTAGTCAAAAAGCATATTAAGTGAAAAATAATTGCATATTTGGATAGACAAGGATTGGATAAATTATATCTTGAACCAAATGAAAAATGTCCTCTGTATTTCACTTTCCACATACTCTTTCCCAACAAAATTTCTAATTGTATTTAATCAAAAATATTTTTCTAGATTCCTACAAAATATAAGTTCTTTGACACATAATTTACCCCAACTGCGCTCCTTTTCACAAGTGGTCCTCACAAGAGACTGCTACAGTAACCATTGTATGCCACAATCACAGAAGCATCTCTATTGTGAAAATCCTTTGTTCATATATTTTCATATCCTCTCTGACATTGTCATTGTTGTTGAACACTGCTCCACTTTCAAAATCACTAATTCAAGAAATTGAATTCCTTATTTTTTAAAATTAATCCAGTCCATGGTTACTCCTAATGAAGCTTGTACTTTTTAGATTCCTTAATGCACTTGGCTACCTATTTAGTTAAGATAAGATATCCCAGTTTAAGAAAATTTTAACCATAGCCTTCTATCTCATGTCTTTCCTTTGTATTCACAGCACAACATTTGATGAAAAACACTGTCCAGTTTTCTATGACTATAGCTAAGAAAATGTACAAAATGTATTCTTATATTTCAGAATACATTAGTTCTTTTAATGTGGACATTTTCTATTTTGTGCTCTAAATATACCACTTTTTCCAATCTTCTATCATCTCTGTCTGTTTATATTCCATCTTGATATCACTTATAAAAGTTCTGTCCTCATTAAATGAATTAATTATAAATATTTCATCCATTTGTTCCCAACTAGATATTAATATTTTATTTTGAAAAGTTTTAAAACTATAGTAAATAAGAAAACATACTACTATAAACATGATACCATTACTTAAAATGACCAATTGTTAAATTTTTCCATGTTTCCATTATCTTCTATATATCTTTGTACAATTTCTGTTAAAACTTTTGAAAATGAATTAAAACCATCGCAACATTTTACTACTAAATATTCAGCATACAGTTAACATTTTACAGAGATTTTTTATTGCATATAATAATGCTGTTAACACAACTAAGAAACTTGATGTTAATTTAAATATATTGTCTAATATACAGTCCATATTTAAATTTCTCTAAATCAAAGAATTTATGGCAACACAATTCATAATAGGTAAATCTTGGAAGAAGCCTTAAATGTCCATCAATAATGAATGAATAAAAAAAAACATGTGATGCACACACAATGGAACACTACTTTGCCAAAAAGAAACACAAACCAGTCATTTTCAGGAAAATTGATGCACCTTAAGACAGTTATATTAAATAAGATAAAGCACACACACAAGCTTAAATATTGCATGGTTTCTTTTATATAAGAAATCTAAACTATAAATAAAGAACAAAATATAAGATAGATAATAGGAAATAAGGAGATGGATCTTTCTCATGGCAAGGAAATCAAGAGATGGAGGGAGATGTTGTGGGAGGGTAAGAAGAAAAAAAACAAAAAATCAAATTAAGATGTGCTATACACATGTACTAGCACCACATAAGCTGTGTTTACATGATGTATTACAAACATATACTAATAAAAATAAATATAAAAATAAAGTTTTGAAAAAGACTTGAATAAACTTTCCTTAAAAGAAGTTGAACAAAAACTGGCAACAAGTATCTGGAAAAAGTGATCAATGTGACTGGCCACCAAGGAAATATAAATTAAAGCAATAATAAAAATCACTGGAAGCCATTCTGGACCTGGAAGGAGCAACCAGAAGCAAATTCAGCCTTCCTGTGAGCAAGCACAAGCCATGAGGAGCCCAGGAGGAGAAGCAAGCCGATTTTCCCTCCCCATGAGTAGGAGGAAGCCACGCTGGGCCTGGGAGGAGAAGCAACAAGCAATTTCACCCTTCCTGTGAGCTGATACAAGCCATGAAGGGCCCAGGAGGAGAAACAAGCCAATTTTCCCTTTCCATGAGTCAGTAGAAACCTTACTGAATCTGGAAGGACTACAACAAGAAGCTAATTCGCACTTCCTGTGAGACAGTGCAAGCTGTACAGCCCCAGGAGGAGAAACAAGCCAATTCTTCCCTCCTGTGAGTTGGTAGAAGCCATGCTGGGCCTTGGAAGACTAACAAGAAGCCAAGTCACCCTTCCTATAAGTAAACTGGTGCATGGGCTAGGAGATAAGAACCACCACCCCCAACCCCTATAAGTATCTGGCTATTTTGGAGGACAGGCTTAGTTGATAGCAACTGAGGAAAGAAAAACCAGTGTAATGCCTGTATTGTTTGATTGACTTTGCAGGCCTACAGCCAGTAGTCTGAATATCTACTAAGACAATATATACAATATAGCAACTATGAGAGATATCCTTCTGTCTTGTTTTTGAAATCCAACATTGTTCTCACTGTTTTGTTTTGCTATATTTTATTGTTTTGTTTCATTCAATGTTCTGTTTTGATTGGTTTTATTGTGTTCTGCTTTGTTTGACTTCATTATGTCTGATAGTATGGGCAGAAATTTTGAAGAAAGCAAGAAGCATTATAGGAGCCATTTTTGATTTCCAATTACACTCTTCTGAAATCTTGTATGACTAATTTTTTTACTTTGATTGACTTTATTCTGTTTCATTTTGTCTGTTCTGTTTTATTTTATCCTCTTTAAAATACACTTTGGTTTTTTTTTTTTTGCTTTGATAGGTTTTATTCTGTTCTGTTTTGTTTGATTTTTATTATGCCTGATGGTATGGACAACTATTTTGGAAGAAAACAATAGACATTATGGTAGCAATTGCTGATTTCCTATTACCTTGTTTTGAAGTTCTATATTACTTTCATTGTTCTGTTCTGATTGGCTTTATTCTGTTTTGTTTGGTTTGGTTTTTTTCCCCTTAAAATAAAACAATTTTAAAAAACCATCTCATGGCTGTTAAAATGCCCGTAACTAAGAAGATGAAATGTAATTAGTATTGGTGATGATATACAGAAAAAGGAACACATGTACACTGTTGGTGCAAATTTAAATTGCTATATCCAATACAGAAAACAATTTGGAAGCTCCCAAACATTTTAAAGTAGGATTGTCATATGATACAGCAATCCAACTACTGGGCATATTCTTAAAAGAATTAAATCAAATGTGTTCCTATGTTCATTGCAGCATTATTCTCAATACTCAATCATAGAGTTAATTTGAATGTTTGCCAGTGCATAAATACATAAAGAAAATGCATTCTCTTTACACAGTGGAATATTATTTGACCTTAAAAGACAAGGGAATTCTTTCATCTGCAAAAACATAGATGAGTCTGAAGTACATAAGTGATCTAAGTTCCCTACTGAAAGACAAATGGCATGGTCTAATGTGCAATATTATAAAGCTGAACTTAGATAAGTAAAGGATGGATGTTAGTTGTGACTAGAGAAGAGGAGTGGGAAGATGCTAGTCTAAGAATCAGTTTCTGTTTCAGTTAGACACAAAGAATAAATTTATGATAGCTCCTTTACAGTTTCAGTCAGACAGAAAGAACAAATTTATGACAACTCTTTTACAATATGGTGATTGCAATTAATAATAATGTATTCTTCAAAATTGCTAATAGTAGATTTTACATGCTCTCAGCACAAAATATGATAAATACGTGAGGTAATACATATGCTAAGAAGGTCTATGGAGCCATTCTACAATATATGCATCTTTCAAAACATCATGCTGTACATTATGTGGAAAAATTAAAAAATAAGTTAATACATTTTGGTCCTAACCATAGAAACTATGTGGTATTAACACATGTGTCTAATTTATTTCACTTAAGAAGGTGCATCCATTTAACTAAAACTGTCTCAAGGTTATCCTTCTTTATGGATGAGTACTACTACATTGTGTAAAAGAGTTACATCTTCTTTATCCATTTGTCAGTTTGTGGACATTTGGGCTATTTCCAAGATTTAGCTATTACAAATTGTGCCTCTGTGAACATGAGTGTGCTTGTATCACTGTGGTCTGATGCTTTTAATTTTTTGGAAAGATACCAAGAAGGGGAATAGCCGAATCCAATGGGACCTCTAGTCCTAGTTTTTTGATGAATCTCCACATTGATTTGCACAGTGGGGGAGGAGAAAAGAACAAAGGGAAAAGAAAAAAACAAGAAAAATAGGAAAAAATGCATACAAAGCTTTGGTAAATAGAGAGGGCAAGAGGAATTGAATGGAGGGTAAGGGATTGTGGAAAGAAAAAGAATCAAGATATATCATGACAGGCACAAATATACTATGATGAATGTGATCATAATGTATACCTAAATTGTACCAAAGAACTTCATTAATAAAAAAAAAATTAAGTGACTAGGTTGCCCTTTGAAAGAACTAGAAATTTTAAAAACAAAAAACCCTTGTGAAGCTGGATATTCTAATTTTTAATGTTTTTTAATTTAAAGGTTTGTAGATCCAATTTTTCTGTAAAGGAACTTACATTTTGCATTTGTATCAGACTCATAAGTAGAATAAGATTTTTTGATAGACACAGCCTATTTCTTGTGGTAGGATTTTCTAACTAAAAGCCATTACAGGAGGTCAGAGTGCACTATTCTATTAATTTTCTTTAGCTGTGCCTAAATCTCACACATGTTCAGAATTTGAATGAACTCAGAAAATTCTTAATGTGTAACATTTCTCTAAACCATATATATGAAAAATTTAATCTCTAAAATTTTGAATCATTACATTTTTCTCACTAAAATAGTGAATAAATTGCCCAGATTGCTCTCAAATTTCTTTTAATTACTATTTCTTGAAAAATCCAAAAATTTGTATATTGCTTAGGATAGTATGTTTCTTAATCTGTGATGAATGATTAACAAACATTTATTTGCTTATTTAGTCTGTTATGCCTGTTGGGAGCCAGTGAAGCTGGAAATTGAACATTCACGTAGGGCCTGTCATGGCCAACCAGAGAACAAAGAGATGCCTCAAAGAGCAAGTTTAGGCCACAGCTGAGGATACTGGGCTTCAACCCCAATTAACTAAATAAAGAGTGTAGCTGCAGGCATTTCTCTACAGGAGTGAAATGCAACCTGGAGACTTTTTCCTAAAATACTTCTAAATTAACATAAAATAGTTCTCCTAAATTAACATAATCCATTACTTGGAAAAGTCCTTAAACCACTCCCAAGGTCCTGCTCAGTTTCCTGCATTTTCCACTCTAATCCCTTCTTTGTTTGAAAACTAAATAAATACAGGTCACCCAGAGACATTCCCTGTTTTAGCCCCCAGAGTGTTGAACTCTGCTAGAGGTTTTTAATCCTCTTGGAACCCTAAAATCATACCACTTGTCTCTTTTATTTAAGCCTTCACCATACACTCATTTGGGAGACTGGGAATCTTGGCCAGGTCCCCAATAAATGCCATCAAAGGTTACATATTCCTGGCCTATCTTGTATCTCAACAGTTTAAAAAATCCTAAGTGTCTCAGCTAGAAAAATATATGTTTTTGGTGCTATGTGATCCATTTTTACAATGATTAAATTTACACAAACTAAAAAAATATGACAAGAAAGTAAAATATACTGTTTAACAAACTTGCTCTTCACTCTGCTAACATTAGGGTTCTTTAGAGGAATAAAATGAATAGAAAACATGTAGAGTTATGGAAGAAAATTTGTTAGATAGGCTTACAAGAGTCCACAGTGGCCTTCTGCATGCTGGAGAACTAGAAGATCTAGTGGCTGCTCAATCCAGAGAGATGAAAACTGAAAAACAAGAGGGATCAAGGATGTGGCACCAGATGAAGGCCTGGAATCTTCACGCAGAGTCTGCTGGAAGTGTGCATTGCAAGACTGAAGAGCTGGAGACTGATATACAAATGCAGTAGCAAAGGCTTCAGTCTTTCCTAAACAATGACAGAATTTCATTCTACATACCCTATTCTCTTTTTATTCCATTCAGCCTACAAGCTTACAGCTGAGGGTAGTGGGCATTCCTCTCCTCATTTTCTGGCATACTTGTGAGTCATTCAGAGACACATCCAAAACTGTGCTTTACTACTCTACTAGATGTTTTTTAATCCATTCAAGTTAATGATTAAAAGCCATAGCCCCAAACAGGATGAAAAATAACACTAAAATTTTTCTAAATGTAGGCCCATATAATTTAACCCATCTGTCAGGGCTACTTATGTATGTTCATATATTCCTTTTTGATATGACCTGATTAGATTCCTTGTGGCCAATACCCATACACCTTTGAAAGATATGTCTGGCTGTGAAAGCCTTATTTGTTGAGCATACAATAGGTCTGTGGTACTGAAGGTACAATATCTTCCAGAACATTCCTCAGCCAGTCATTACTGAATTTCACAAATGCTAGCAGGATCAAATACTATTCATCTACAGTAGTAGTAGCTGTTTCAATAAGGTGCCCTTCTCTGGTCAACTACGTCCTGTTACAATCTTCCATACCCATGCAGGTATTCCACTCCCTGCCAAACATTTGAGAATATTGTTCTCATGATTTGTTTCTGAGGGTCCTATATAATTTTTATATAGTGCTGTGCTATCAGAATAGTTAAGATATTTTATTTATATAGTAAAAACATGAATCCTCTCAAATGTTTAAGTCATTCTTCAAAAATGGTTAATGAAGTATAAATTATCTTTATTGTAGTTCCCTTGGACACCCTTAATAAATTATTTCATGTAAATAATTGATACATTCTTTATTTTTATTTTCCCAAAAGGAAAAGCAGCTCAATCCAAATTGTTTATTAAACTGTTTAAATATGATTAAAAACATCAGATCTTGCACTTACAGTTGCAAAAAACTCAATTTGTCTTCTGCTATAAATTAGTATTACTGTGGTAGAACATAAGATATAGTATTGAACAAGGTAATTTAAATAAGGCACACAGTGTGTAAATAAGCATCAAGTAGGAAAATAGCAAACCAATGGGAAAAGAAGAGAAAGGTCCTTAGCTAACCATATTAAGGCACTCATTATGTTTCCTTTTAACATTTAAAATCAGTAATTATGGCTCTCTGTTAATGAATTTATTGTTATTTTTAGAAGAAATTTAATGTTATTTTTAGAAGAAATGTTGATACTACATTCTGAAAATAGCTATTTATCTAGACCTAAGTCAAGAAAAAAGGTTGGCAAATCGTGGCCCTTGTGCCAAATCCAGTGCATAGCCACACCTAATAGTGGCTGTTTTTACTTCACAAATCATAGTGAAATGTTTGAGATGGAGACCAGAGATTTTACACTGGTCAATATTTAAAACACTTGCCATAACCATTTATAATAGAATTTTGCTGAATTTTGCCTGGATCAAAATGCATAAAACTTCTCTGGTCACAATCATAAATAGACCGCATGATTATATATCCTGTAGTATGTTATATTTAAATAGTTGTTTTAGAATTTGTCTTATCCAAAGAAAATCAAACATTCACATATCTTCATGACAGATGGTAGGTTTACAATCTAGAATAGCTAATGTAACAAGGTACCATATATTTTAAGGGTCAGCCAAAAATATACATAAATATATGCAAATGTTATTTTAAATCATAAAACAAAATAAAAAGGATCACACTTCAAATGGCAGAAAAAAGTTACATGTCTCCTAAATTGATTGCTCTAAGCAAAAGAAAGTCAAACTAGAGGCAAATAAAGCTCCCTTATAAATACAGTCAAGATGAGAGGGACTTTAAGGGCACATAAGTCAGGTAAGTAGTGTATAGTAGGATTCTGTCTCCTTCCAGTAGGACTAAATAAGCCATTGTGCAGCGTCTCCTTGTGAGTACCTCTCTGAGCTGCAATTCAGTTGATCACATGAGAGATTTGCAGTCCTGTTGCTTCTGTGGACGATGAGAGTCTATCACCATCTCTCCCCCAAAGAGTCACTGTTTGAGTCAGTCATTACATTTGAAAATTGAAATGTTTAACTGAACTCTGATTTTGATAATTAAATATCTGTCATCTTACTGCAACATTCATGTAGAACTGCTTTGCCTTTTGCTGACTGCTGACATCTGCTGGCACTTTCATGGAAATATACAGAAATTTGGCAATATTTAAAAGCCAGTAAAAAAACCACACACATACACACACACACACACACACACACACACACACACACATTTGGCTTTCAGCGATGACAGAATAACTGTGCTTTACTTACCCTCAAGTCATAAGCAAATATAAAGCCAGATAACTGTGTGTTTGGCAACAGTTTCTGTCACTGAATGAAAAGTACTGCAAGAGTATTGCAGTATTTCTCTCTTTGAGAGAAGGCACAATGTGTGAGCCCCATCCATTACCTTCTATGCTTTGGGAGCCAAGGCCCAAGGCTATAGTTCCAGGAGGGGTAACCCAACTGGATGGAGCCTTGCTAGACTGAGAAGGCTCAGTGTAATTCAGGTTGCAGAAACAGTTCAGGTTTTTCAAACACAGTCTATCAGAGATGCAAGAGTTGTGCAGAAGGTCATATGGGGAGTATGAATATTGATTAATTGTAGTCACCTGAATTGGGTTGTACATATACAAGGGCAGCTTGAACTCTAGCAGGGATGAGGTGCCATAGAGTAGACTACAAATGGGATTTCCCATCCTAGGAGCATGAAATACTCACTTAGCATTTGTTATGACTTATGTCTAGATGTCTCTCCAAAGCCTCTTTTGGTCATAGGTGGTGTTTTACAGGGGTGACTGGATCAAGAATGTGTGATGATAGAATTAAGAGTGTGATGCTGGGTTTAATAACATAATGCTAAGATTGTGTTACCCTGGATATAATGCTACCCACCCTAAAGGATAGCCTGGAGAAAATATGAGACAGAAAGGGGGCTTCTGCCATTGTGCTGCTTGCTCCTGGCTGCTTCAACATTGGCTGCCTGCTTTGCCATGAACTGTTTCTCCTCTGTGATGCCTCACTTCAGTACCAACCTACTTTTAGCTGGCTGACTATGAGCTGAAACCTCTACAAACTGTGAACGACAATAACCCTTTTCTCCTTTAACTCTGGGTGTTGGATATTTTATCTCAACAATGAGAAAATTAACTAAAATGGTATCTCTGACTCTATAAAGGAAAGGCTTTAAGATAAAGATTCATACTCCAAGATAAAGGACATATAACCTAGGATTAAGTTAGCCACCAAAATAAAAATAAATACAATCCCGATAAGCTGAAATGTAACTCTAGCTTGTAGCTCAAGTGCCTATGAGAGCAAAGCTCAGATGAAGATAAAACACAATTGAAGACAACATAAATTTAATTCTAATTATACGGTCAAGACTTTGAGGATTCCAAATCATTCATGAGGATTGTGGTTTAAAATTTTTAAAAATTGAAATAGGACTGATAATATGCTCCCAATGAAAACTATGGGATGTGAAAAAGTTTCAGAGTCCGTGATCAGTTATCCAAATGTCCAAACCCAGAAGGATCTTAGCTTCTAAGAGACAGTTTGAATGAAGACAGCACAGAGTGAGATGCAAAATATTTTAGTTCTGCTACGCATGAGTGTTCAAGGTATAGAAGGCCTTGCAGAGTAAGCAAAGAATTGGAAAATACCTACAATTACGGGGTTTATAGAGATGCTGTATTGAAGATTAGGGTGTGGATAGGGTTACAAATTGTAAAATGTTGCTGATTATTGATATTTAAATTTCTTTGCTGAAATGCAATATTGAGATTAATATAATAGCCTCTCGGACCTGCAGAGTGGCCTGGGCTGTTTGGATCGAAAGTCTGCGCAGACCTGCATCTCAGTGCGGCTGTTTGGGACTGGTAGGCCTGCCCTTCATCCGCAGGGAACTGCCTCGAGACCGGCATCTGGGCCACGTCTGTTTGGGTGCGTAGCCCCGCCCTTCACCCCCAGGAAGTCTCCCAGAAAGCAGCATCGTGGCCTGTCTCTTTGGGACCTGAACTTCTCGGACCCGCAGAGTGGCCTGGGCTGTTTGGATTGGGAATATTGTGGAGACTGGCATCTTGGCCAGGTCTGTTTGGGACTGGGAACTTTTCAGAAAACAACATTATGGCCTGACTCTTTGGGACCTGTAGGCCCTTCACTTGCAAGGAACCTCCTGGAGACCTGCCTGGGACAAAGCACGGTGGCCTGGCCTGCCTGAGATTCCACAGGCTCCGGGGTGGCCACACCCAGCATTTGCCTTACAACTTAGGGAACCAGGAGACCACAGAGGGGAATTAGGACCCTGTGAGGAAGCCAAGAGCCTGTGGGGGACCACTGCCCCTCCAGGAACTGAGGGTGTAAGAGGTAATTTGCCACACATGCAGAGAAAGCTTTGGAACACCGTTCAAAGTAAGGAAATATAGAAAAATGACAAAAGGAGAGACCAAAAGGCAGGATCAAAGCCCTAGCCCTCCCCAAGAAAGCTTAGAAGCTGTGTACATAGAAGAAAAAAGAAGCCATACACCTGAAATATCTGAAATGATATCAAATGAAATAAATATGCAAATAGGGAAAGCTATGGAGAAATTCAAACCAGAAATACTTGCCCAGGTAAAAGAAGAATTGATAAAAACAGTGAAAGAAATAGTGAACATATCTAGTGAAAACACAGCTAAAAAATTAGAGGAACAAAGCAAACAGATAGAATCCCTGAAAGAACAATATAAGAAACAAACAGAATGCATAAAGCAGATTCAAAGAGATATACAGGAAATGAAAAATTCTATTGAAAGCTGTAAAAACTGCCTCAATGAAAGTGAAGATAGAATTTTAGACCTCGAAGATAAGATTGCAGCCAGTGAGCAGGAAAGACAAGATCTTTTAAAAATAACAAAGAATCAGGAAATAACAATTCAACACCTGCAAGATGATGCAAAGAAAAATAACATAAGATTAATAGGGATAAA